>JAXBDA010000948.1:0-65839 GCA_036023075.1 Gaultheria prostrata
GTCTTTCTGAGGGAGGCCAGTGAGCTCAATCAAGTTCTTTATACTTGCATTGAACTCACAAGGTCCAAAATAAATGATCAAACCATTTTCAAAAATCTGCAGGTTGAACAGGTTTGAGCGCTCAACCCTCTGTCTTTGAGCGCTTAAACTGGTTTGAGCGCTCAAGCCTGTGGCTTTGAGCGCTCAAACCCTCTCTGGGTCAGTCACTGATCTACTAAGTTTCGTGCTTTTCTTTGATTTTGATCATTATCATATGGCTATTAAATGCTCAGTATGTTTCTAAAACAGTATATTTTCATTTTTTTTTAAAGTTCATGCATGAGCATTTAACAACTATTTTATGACGATCAAAGGCCAAAATCTTACGAATCGCACTCCTAAAGAGTAGAACAGTGATTGATTGATTGGTATATTAGCTAACTAATGTGCTGATGACCTTGGAAAGTCTTAAGAATGTCATTTGAGGTTCAGAAATCAGAAAACCAGATTATGGGTTGAGCGCTCAAAGTAGCACGCTTGAGCGCTCAAGTTGTTCTCTGGCAGTTTGTTCATGCTACCTTGTTTTAATGATAGATCATGGTTAAACTCCTTTCAGGTGTGTGTGTGTTGTTATATCAGTGATCACAATTAGATTCACTCTCTCATACTCATCCTCAAGCAATTTTCTTCCTCATTCATAATTATTTTATTCTTCTCCTCATTCTTTAAGAGATCAATGCTTCATTTTTAATCTATGCCTTTCTGAAAAAAAAGTTTTATTAATGCTTGATCTTGAAAAGAATGTAAGAAGAAGCTGGAAAGGAGCTCAAAACACAAAAACCAGAAACTGATTTGAGCGCTCAAGCCCTGAACTCTGAGCGCTCAAACCGGTTGGAGCGCTCAAGCCTCTACCATTGAGCGCTCAATCCCCATTCTGGGAGATCATATCTTAATCTGTGTTATTTCATTCTGCATCAATCCCATGTTGCTGGTTTCACCTTCATCACTGTTTATCCATTGTAAGCCAATCATGTAAATCATCATAAACTTGCATTTTGTATTCTTATTATTTATGTGGTTCCCCTTCCCGATCTCCCATTAATGTGAAATAAATTGAATTCCAAATATTTCCAAAAATCCCATAAAGTATTGAGTAGAGACCGGTTCACAAACCGGGCGAGAAGGGTGCCATAAAACCCTTCCCTTCTCGTAACCAAACCCCCGAATCCAAGAAACCTTTGGTTCCGCAAAGATCAGTAAAAATATTTTCGTTGGGCACAAAAGCCATATTTTAAATCGGTTTCTCGGATTCGGACCTCAAATCCGGGTGGCGACTCTAAAAACAAATCTTTTGAAAATCAATCAATCAAATTGGCGCACGTTTTCAGCTGACTGTCAACACGAGTGCCCATAAAAACATGTTTTAAAGAACTTGAATGGTTTGGATCATTCAAACATGACAAATTGATAGATAATATGAATAATAATTGATAGATCTCAATTAGTTCTGTTACACAAATTTTTTAAAATTATTTGAAACATCATAAATTTTAAGATATAGACGATTATGTAATTGGACAAACAAATTGAAAAGGAGGGAGTATATGCTTATGACAAACGTATCTTCACCTTCATGGGTTCAATTAGCTACTTTAGTTATGTGAGATAACGATTGAAATCTCTTCAAGTTCTTGGAATGTTGGCGTCTGTTAGGCATTATACATTAGTATTGAATGAGGGTATGCCAAAAAACAACATAGATATGTGTTGAGCTGTGAATAAGCCGAGCTGCTCGTGGCTTGGCTCGTTTAGTAATCGAGCCAAACTCGAACTCGAGTTTTAAGCTCTCTTAGTAAACGAACTCGTTAAAGCTCGGCTCAGCTCGACTCATTTAAGAAGGCTCGTTAAGTAAATTACCTTGGCACAGCTCGTTTAGTAGCTTGAGCTCTACAAAGCTCGACTCGTTTACACCTCTAGATACGCGGGCGCGCTCACATATGCATATGAATGCCTTGTGTGTGTTAGGAAACTAAAATCTAAAAACTTTTTTCCTCCTCTAAACAAGAGAGTCAAGTGAACAAAAACAAGCAACTTGACCCATCAAATATATTTTGGAAAACCTTATATACAGCCTTTTTAATACTGTCTTACTGTCATCGGTAATGATTTCAGTCCAACTAAAAAACAAGTCTGTTCTGAATCATAACATACACCACAACAGGTCTTTTTCCCACTACACTATCCTTTATGCCTGAAACTACCACTTTCATGTGTTAAATGACTGAAAAATAATACATGTACACATTTCAATTTCCAACTGTCTACACCAATATCTGTGCGGATTTGTATACAGAATGGCTGAACAAATATACCAGCAGAAGTACGCGAAATGAGAGTAGTGCCATCACATAACGCTTACTCTGTGTTGTTTGAGGACTTATCCTTCTTCTGTCCACCCAGAATACGCGAGATCTGAAGACCTCTACTAAACGCTTGGTTAAAGAGCATCCGCGTTTGGAATTCTGACACGAAGGGGAACCAAGCCAAGAATGCTACTGGGGTGAATAGAAGCAAGCCCATGATTATTTCATAGCCTCGTGCAAGCGTTCGAATTGATCCCCATACTCCAACCCGAGGAATCAGAGGCCTCACAGCTTGTGCAATCTTCAAATAACGCAAATTCCACAGAAACAAGGTGAATAAAGGAATCAAAGGACCAATATCATATAAAACATTAGCTAAATACAGAATTTTCCGAAAGCGGGGGCCAAAATAGATTATCTAAATAAATACACAGAAATTTTCATATAGAGTTGAGATAAAGTAATCTCCAAAAGGAGGCAAAATAAAATGATAAAGGATTCGAATAAAGGATTCTATTAAAGTTTTACTATTTGTAATTTTGTGACGAAGTACAAAACCTCACAAAGCAACATGGCCCGCCGGCCCATCCAGACTATTTATCAGTTAATACTATTTATGTATTGGCATGAAAGAAAAAAAGTGAGGAAAAAAGAAGATGTAACTCACCAGAAGCAACCCCCATCCAGTTGGCATGAAAGCAAGAATGCATACTATGACGTCCTTAAAAGTCATGTGGGGAATTGCTATTAAAAGAATTAGGACAGTAACGAATGTGAGGAAGATGAAGCCCTTGATCAATCGAAACACAAGCTGGTAGGTTGCACTAAATCTCCGCCTTCCCACGGACACAGCCTGTAAAATTTGCAAGGGTGTGAAGAAAAGAAGGCCTTTTCTTTTATTTATCAATTACTAGGTCAAAACTAAGAAGGCTCATAACTCATATTTATCATACTAGACAATTATGAAAAAACAAAGATCCAAATACATGTGATAATTTAGACACAATAAATATAGATATAGCACGCTTATGAATTCTTAAATAGCAAGAGAAATCAGAAAATCAGAACTGCTTTACGGATGAAAGCAAATATGTAATACATGACGAAGAGTGAAATATCAAACAGCAGTCTAGCAATTTATGAAGTCTTGTAGGAGTATTACGATTTACGTCTAACAAAGCTCCTGTTGTGAATGTCCGTTCTTGATTATGAGTCCAGTTGGCAGCAAATATATTAGTATTATTTACTTTGGATTCCTTCACACTGTCTATTACTCCACAAAATGGGTATGAATATTAACTTCAAAGAAATTTGATCGGCTGTTTCCCGCTACACTTCTAACCATGATATACAAAGTATGCACGCACGTGCAGATTTAAAGCACTGCTATTTTCTGTTGGTTTTCCAAGAAAATTAATTAGTACTTTTAGACCCACGAGACCAGCAAGAAAGACCAAAGATGCTTCTTTAATCGACAATATAAAACTAGTTTGTTTTCTTATAATATAGAACACACGAACCTTAGTAGACAGCCTCAACTTGGTATAAAGCGAAGAAAATAAAAAAGGACTTCCAATATATAAAACTTGGTAAATGAAGAAATTTTACCACTCACCTTCATCACCAACAATATTAAAAAGATCACAAGCCATGATATGCCATAAACCTGTAGCCCAAAGAAAAATAAAGTAACTTCAACTGCCACTTTAGTGAACAAGAATGGATTTTCTTATAAGAAGTGCACATATTAAAGTAGAATATGGGCAAGGAAAATACCAGAACACTTTGGGTTTTCCTGGTAAGGTTCATGTGATATACAAGTCCATACTGATAGATAAAGAAGCGCAAGGATAACAAAATCTCAGCAATGATACCCCGCAACCCAGAATACTTAAGATGCTCTTGTTCCTTCTCCCACCATGATTCCCAGCTTTTTTCAGGAGGCACCCCAATACCTCCACGGTTGTTTATCCACTTATTCCAATCTGTCCAATCATCGACAATTTTTTGCCACTCAAACCCAGAGGGATTAAAGAGGAAGGGAGCAAAAAGCCATGTCCCCACCATGAACCACATCGATACTGTAATCAGTATGTATGGAACTGAACCTCTATAGGATTGGCCAAATATTTCGTACACAAGAAGTAGAATCATCAATTCTATTCCCTTCACAAAATGACTCCGTGAGTATAGCCGATAATTGTCGGAAAATTTCGCATGGAACACAACAAATCCACGACCTGTACCTCTGTATTGTGCACCACCATGAAGCAAAGTCCTTCCAAAATAATGGGTTTTTGTCCCGAGAGAAAATGTGAAAAATACAGGAGCCAACTGAAGTTGCATCAGTACGAAATCACTCAAGGCATTTCGGAAACCTCTCTCAAGGCCTATTTCCATCATCATAGGCAACGCCATCAAAATCCCAATTTGCACAACAGACTGAGAAGCAAGAGCTACTTGAAGAGGTTTGTTGTCCCGAATAGCCTTTTGGGTAATCAGTGCTTCTTCAAGTCCACTCAGAGCAAGGTAAAGGCGACCATATAGAAACACATAGACCGTAAGCACTGTTATCTGCCAAGACAGAACCATACTGATCAGACGACCATCAAAGATTCGGTTCCCATCCATAGAACAACAATTAAAAAAAACTGACATAGCCAAGCTCAATTGATTGGAACCCAAGACCCAGTTTCTTTTGGTTATAGCTGCAATCTAGTATATAATATCATATACTGCATCATGTAAGAGTAAAATAAAAAATTATCTTAAATAAAAAAGCTCTTAATTCTTTGTAATTCCATTCCATCTTCTATAGTAAAATTTTCAAAAAAATGGGGAGGAACAACTTATGCAGTTAAGTACCACCACAATAAGTCCTAAAACTCTTTAAAGACCATAACAAAAATGGAATAAAGAAAGCATGGCCCATATCATACCAAGGTGCTGAAATAGAACCCCACAGTAGTGAAATAACATGACAACATTCGGAAGAAATCAAATCGGTGGCCAAGTCTATAGATGTCACGACTCATTGTCTGTTCACCATTGCCATTGGCTATCTTTGCCTCAAAAAGCGAGATCTGGTTAAGGCCCACGTCCCTCCCTTTACCAACTTGTATGTATTCATGATGGGTAACATTGCCTCCTCGTAGCGTAGAATTCATACCTGCACATCATGGAGGTGTTGAAAGATGGACAATGAAGCTGAAACCATGTATTTAATATTAAAAATAAAGTGAAGAAGCAATGACAATGCCTGCAAATATGTCTTCACTTAGGTTAATAATTTTGGAAGCTTTGCTGACACCTCCCCTGGTCAGGTGAAAGAGCCTATCAAACACATCTGGATGGCCATAGTGGAAACGAACCCTAAATGAGCAAAAGAGAGAAAATTATGAACAGTCAGTACACTAAACATAAAAGAACAAAGTAGACAAACCAATATATCTAAGAAGCAAACTCCATAGTGACTGAATCCTTGCGAAAGTGAGAAAATGACTAAGTTTTGAATCTGACTTCTTCAGGGGCGGAGCCAGAAATTTGGGTTGGTGGGGTCAAAATCAGATCCATACGTAAAATATTTTTTCTATTAACTAATCTAAAGATAACTATATTAAGAGGTTAATTAAAAGGCACCTACACTGACAAATCTCAGTTTGCTTTATAATTGGTCCCTATGAAGCATGGATACCGATACGCGATACGGACACGACACGGATACGGGGATACGAGAAAATCCAAAAAAATAGGATACGGATCCGGTTAGGATACGTTAGAATAAGTTAGATTAAGAGACATTTTTTTTATTGGTTTTCAGCATTGTATTACCCATAAAACAAGAACGGTGCTTGAACTATTGTATTTTTCTTAGGCAATATGGTTTTATGTATGTCTATGTGGTTACTTGAAGTTTAATTTTATCGAACATATGTATGATACAATAAAATGTTCAAAAAACATTAAAAAGGGGATATTTCTAACAATTTTACCCTACTACTACGCAACAAGTGTCACAATCTTAATTTCATAAAAGTTTGGATACGTGTCTTAAAGTATCCAAAAAGTATCTGATACTTTGAGAATTTTAAAAATAATTTTTATAATTGTGGATACTTCCGGGAAACATATTCACGAGTATCAGGTGAGTATCAGTATCTGATACAGACACGACTCCCATCTAGAAGTATCCGTGCTTCATAGATTGGTCCCAAATACCTATTATATTTTGAAAACAATGCATCATAGCCTCATTCATTGTACTATCGACTCTCAAAAGGAAGAGAATGCATGTGGTTCTTATGCATTTGAAGCAGAAAAAAAAATTGCGGGGTTAAAATAGCAAAATTTGATTGCAAATTATCAAATATTCTTATGAGAAATCAAAGCGAGTGGGGTCAAGTGAACCCTCTTTGACTAATGGTTAACATTCATGCCAATAAAATTGTACCCAAACTCACTCTTTGTCATTTATAAATTTTCACGCCATACTTATTTTGAATACGTAAGCCATCATCACTCATCACCAGAGCTGAGACGTTTGTCTGACAATCACTATGTAGCTAATTGGAATTGAAGATTTCAAACTTTGTTTCCTATTTCCTGCAGTGGTTCGTTCCCTCACCCATAGATTGGCTCAATTATAAACGTAAATATCACTCTATTATTCTTTACATAGGATGACGATAAATTAGTCTTGCTATTATGCAAAATCTTGCGTTGCTCTTTTACTAGGGACATTAACTTCACCAAAACTATGGTGGTCCTTTCATTGGTAAATAACCATGGTGGTAATTATTTTACTATATGACTCCCATCGTCCGTGTGTGCATATATATATATAGGAAAAACTTCTAATAAGGACCCCTTATTGAAGTTACCATAAGGACCTCCCACTTCTGGATCAAATTTTGACGATCCAAACCGCTCAATGTTTTTAAAACGTGTTTTTAAGGGCCCCCGCGAGAAATCTCCAAAAAACAATACCCGGAAGGGCTTTGATCCGATCAGTTTTCGCTAAAAACGCTATTTAGAGGGCCTTGAAAATCACATTTTAAAAACATTGAGTGGTTCGGATCATCAAAATTTGATCCGAAAAGTCGAAAAAACCCTTGGTCCGCATGGTATTTTACCATAAGGGGTCCTTATGAGAAGTTTATCCTATATATATATATATATGTGTGTGTGTGTAATTTCCTCTGTTTAAGGTTTAAATCCACTTTACCTTCCTTGGTTTCCACCATGCGCAGTCATTACACATTAGCACATAGTCCCTATGATTTTTGGACTAAAACCTGTTAGAATAATTATGTCCCACATCGGTTATTCTATGTTATGTAATGAGTTACTCAGTAATATAAATAAACAACTCATGTGTTAGGGTTCATTAACACCCTCTACACTTTTCCTATTCTCTCATAACATGGCATCAAAACTAGGCTTTGGGAGGCTTTTGGACAAGATTCTATGTTGTTGATGGTTGGTTCCCCTTAGTTTGTTGTTGATGGTTGATAGTTGTTGATTGTGTTGAATCCTTGTTTATCTCTCCACGTGCGGGTAAGGGCCGCACGTGCGGGGGAGTGATAGAGCTTGTCCCACACTGGTTAATTATAACCTCCAAAGCTAGTACATGAGCCTCGGCGGCCTCTCCACTCATTGCCAATTGGTTTTGAGTTGGATGCTTTAACACCCTCAGTCACCTTCCGTTAAAGACAGATAATCCGACCAATAGACACTCTCTGAACTAAACCCTACAGTTTTTTTTTCTCACTCAGACAGTAGGTAATCTAAAAAGAGAAAGTCGTTTGTCTAATTACTCACCTATTAGTAGAAAAATAAACGTGAAAAACTATGATACCTAGTTAAAGTGAACAAATGTCATAACTACCCTTAGGTATTAATTGCATACAAAGATACTAGGTAAACATGTACATACATCCATATATTTTGTGAATCAACAAAACCACCACTACAATTGGCACCAACTTTGCCATGCTCCCGTCACCAGCTACCAACCCAGTGCGCTCTCTCTCTCTCTCTCTCTCCCTCTCTCTCTCCCTCTCTCTCTCTCTCTATATATATATATATATCTCAATAACAGAGAAATGATAGATCAAAATGAAGACTTACTTCAAAGGATTAGCAAGCAGTCTCTGTCCAATTGTTACGAAGCTAGTCTCTTGATTTGACATGAACCACGCGAGAGAAGAAACACTGCGCAAATGAACACATAAAAAAGGAACTGTCACTAAGCACTGAATGCTATACCAACTAAAATCTACCACCAGATTGTAACAGCAGGTTTTGTACCTGCCAGTGAAGATATGCTCCCTAAGTCCCAGTATCGTTGGTTTTCTCACACCATGCTCTTTAAGAAACTCTTGCAGCAAGTTCCTCATTTTAAAGGCTTCTTCCATGTAGTTATCCTATGAATAAGAATTTTAACGATCTTAATTCAGGCATTGAAATCAAGTTTACCATTAGTTAGACAAGCAGAAATATATAAGGTAGTACCTGGTTCATATCTATCGTTTGTAAGCCTTCCCCACGTGTGAAAATTATGGCATGGTTTTGATTTTCAGGCTTCCCTTCACCCAATATAGCAGGTCCAGGAAGTTTTATCCGATAGATAACCTGAATAAGGAAATTTAAGCAATTGCCACTAATGATTGTACTTAAACGGGACAGAAAAATAAGCAGGGTCACCGTAATGCAGGTGTGATTAGTTAAAGATAATCCAAACCATCATAGCTTGCAACTCTTACAACCCCAAAGCCAATAAGATATAAGGATATTTACACTTTTGTTAGTGACAATAGTAAAAAATCAACCAGCAGAAAATGGATTATTCAATATCCATATTATCCTACACCTTTGTCACAATATCTAGCTTAATTCCAACACTAACATAAGCTACTTAAAAATCTCAAATCCTTGGTGAACCCTAAGAATCAATAAAAAATCATGTGACCACAATAAACCTCCCATGGTGTTTCTGACAAGTAATGGGGACAAAGCTATGAAATTAAAACATAGAGTTAAAAGTGATTCATCTGCTGTTCAAGTTCAAACAAACCATAATAAGCAGATTGGCCAAGTCCAATTTGACCTGAAATTCGTACCTGGTCTAGGCTTTGACCCTCCTCAGATGAGTCAACAGACTTTGGTGAAGCTTTCACAAGAGCTGAATAATAAACCTTCTCAACTGCCTTTTTGGAATTATCTTTGCTGGTTTCTTCAACCTCGTCAACATAAGCTACGCGAAGAGATGGATACCTGCCCCAAGAAACAAGAAGATGAACTATTAAGTAGTAAAGCAATAAACCACGATGCCGTACTTGGATGACAAGAATCTTGAGGAGGAATGAAAGTGTGAAGCTGTATTCCCATGATTCCTACATTTGGAATGGACTGTCATAGGAATGTGATTCGTAATATCATTCCCACCCCGAAATCAAATTTCCAAACTATGTTAACAATGTAGGAATCTGATCCCTCCCCTCGCCCATGGTAATCTTAGATCTGCTGGTTCATCTCAATATGGCTATAGCCTATAAGCTCTTTCCTGAGAAAGTTGACTCTAGTAAATGTCCCAGAAATAATTCCTGAACTAATCCAAACATTGAAATGGGAAAGGGGTTAGCTCAGGTAATAGATTGCTAGGTATTTGATTCCTATAAATCAAATTCGCATTCCTACTCAAGCAGTGACAGAGCCAGAATTTTAACTTAGGGGTGGCGAACATACATACCAAAAACGATGACAGAAAGATAGAATTCCACATGTATATTTAGTAGATTAAAAACTGATAAAAGATAGAATGCAACATGAACATTTAATTAACCTATTTTCGTATCATCGTAGAATACAAAAGAAAAATAGTTATAACTCAATATATCCACTAAAATGAGACATTTTACATTGTGCTCAACCCTCTTTAATTCTTGTCAATAAAAACATCTATGGTAGAATTGACATAAAATACTCTAAGAATGTCTTTCTCAAAGTTTTATGGGTTGGCATCAAGAGTTCATTGTGAATTGCAATTGCAACATCCGTGAGGATGATGGAAATGACTCGAAAGATGAGATTGTTTTGCTTCCGTGGACATAGAAAGGTATGGGTCTACAGACTTTTTTCCACAATTTAGACCCTAAATTTTTAACATTCCAAGTAGACCCCTTGAGTTTGGGCCTTCGACCACTTAGTTTAGGCCTTCTACAGAAAAAAACAGAGGAAAGGACTTTCTATCTATTTACTTTGAGGTGCCAAACTTAGATAGTTTGATCTTAAGTAAAACCAATTCTAGTATAAGCACAGAGTTTTTAAAATGGTAGACGTGGCGAGTGCCACTACTTCTCCCCCCTCGGCTCCATTCAAGATTGCTAGCATCCAACCATAGCATAAACTATTAACTCAATTTAGGAAACATACGTTGTCATAAGCCTCAGAATGTCTTGGGCACGAGCATTTCCAGATCGTTTTTGAATGCCATACTGCTGGCACGACACCACATACGTGAACTTCATATCAGCTACTGCTTGACATTGTGCCAACAATGACCTTTCATTCCTCAGTTGTTCCTCAGTATTGGATTCAGCAGCCTTATAGCCTTTCATCAACTCTGAAGAAAACAAGCAAGTAATATATAACAAAGGAATACGATTCTAATTACCATAAAAGATTATGAAGGAAATATGATCATGCTTTCAGTAAGTACCTTCATCCTTTGCCATATCAAGGAAAGCTTGAAGTTCTAAAGCCTGCCGATAGTACATCATACCTCGTACTTATTAGGTAAGCATGAAGTTAGAGCATGTAGATAAAACTTTCATCATTTGAAGGAACTATGGCTCTGAAAAAAAAAATTAACACACAAAAATCTAAAAAAAATTATACCAGTTTTGGTCAATGTCTGGCCTCTATACGACGCCCACAGCCGAAGTTGTTCTTCTAGTACTGGATTTCCCTTCAGGTCTTCTTCGCTGGATTGAACCCGTTCAAGAAAGTTGTTCCATTCATCTGAACATTTCACATCCATCTAGAATTAGGGGACTGTAACATAATCACATATCACGTGCGAAAAGTGTACCCATAATTTCTCCCCTTCTTTCTTCTCTATCTCTATACACTTTCGCCTCTCTCTCTCTCTCTCTCGTTTATTTCTTTATTTTTGCTTGGGTTTTGTTTAACTGAGGTCGTAGCTTTGGGAGTGGTATTGTTCACTGAAATGGTGGTGGTTGCAGCGAAATTCATTGGCGTTGACCTCGGCGTTTGAAGGGGCTGCGGTGGTGGAATGGCGTGTTGCCTCTCTCCAACAGTTAATTCACAAGCAGCAGCACAATATCCAGGAGTTACAACAATCAGGTTTTGTGATTCAGCCGTTTGGCTACACTTGGGGCTTGGTTCTGAAGGTGTATGCGGTGAACGCTGGAATTGGGTTCACAACGGCGAAGACGGCGGCTTGGCTGGGCTAGGAGCAGTGTTTGTGGCGGATGGGACAAGCAGCTTGTGATATTACAACGGTCAGGGAGCGGAGAAGCACGTGGTGTTATGGCGGTCGGGTTGTGGAGCAAGAATCAGTGGCGGAGCAGCATTTAGAGGCGGTGCAGCTATGAAGCACGGGTACTCCAAAAATGTTGCCGTACGAGTACCGGGTACGGCAAAATATGTACCGGGTACGGCAAAAACGTACCGGGTACTTTTGCACTGTTCCGGGTACGGCTGGGTACACCTTGGTACTTCGATGGGTACGGATCTGGGTACGTTTGGGGGAAATTGTAATTTTTAAAAAACTTTTAGGGGCCTGAATGAAAAAACTTAAAATTTAAGGGGCTAATGTGCAATTCTCATGCCTTTTAACACAAACAGACGTATTCTTTTTAGATCTAGGGCTTCCATTTTTTACAACAGCAGCAGCAGCCATAAGAGAGCTCCTCTTCGACGACGACTACACTGCGACATCTCTCTCTCTCTCATCTCCTGATCAATTTCTTATTTTCTTTAAGCCAGAAGAAGTTGAGGAGATGCCATAAGTGTGAAAAGTCCGTAACTATTAACTCTAAAATGACATTGCACTTGTTTCATCTATGCACTTATGAACTCTTAACTTTTATTTATGCTTGTTTTTGTTGTAAAATGGGTTTATTATTTAGTTTGTGCAATGGAACATAGTAAAATAGGAAAATAAAATAAAATTTACACTTACGTACCCAACCGTACCCGTACCCTACATTTTTAGGTTTTTGCCGTATCGCGTACCCGTACCCGTGCTTCATAGCGGTGCAGCATGGAACGCACTTGCTTGGGGAAGTCAAGTTTTCCTTGGGGACATTAATGCTTGGAAAGGGAGGTGCTGTATTCCAGGGGAGAGGCTCTTCAATGTGTCTCATTGCGTGGTTTCAGGTCCTAGCATTAGTTTTTTTTTTTTTTTTGAACAGCAGAAAATTATATTTCAATAAAGCCATCCGGCGCTTACAAAGTTTTCCAACCAGCCAAAATGCGAACGGGATTCATATTAATGACTCTCTTCTCACTCACTCAAGGTGCGGGACACGAGGAGTTGCAATTAAGGCAACCAATCCCCCAAGGCTAGCAGCAATACCAGACAAGAATAGCCATGTCCGGCGCTTACAAAGTTTTCCAACCAGCCAAAATGCGAACGCGATTATATTAATGACTCTCTTCTCACTCACTCAAGGTGCGGGACACGAGGAGTTGCAATTAAGGCAACCAATCCCCCAAGGCTAGCAGCAATACCAGACAAGAATAGCCATGAGCAACAAAGGAAAACCTCTTCCTAAATTTGATTTGTATAAGCTAACGTCGGTCAAAGTAGCACTAGGTACTCGCAAACGAACTCTAAATACTACGGGGTGGAGTGCCGGGCGACACTCCGGGACGAGACTACGCTGGCACGACAGCCTCTGGCCATGGGAAATAAGGCCGACAGCCGGCAGTCCACGAGACCATGACGAGCACAAAGACAAATCACTGAGTCGAGCCGAGGCCGACAAGCACTGGGTTTAGACTAGTAGGTTATTGCTCCACCACCAAACCACCACCGGATCTGGGGAAACCAGACCGGTTGCTCAAACCCCTTCTTATTGCCCCACCGCAAGCCGCCGCGCCAGGCCACCCCTCGTCGCCTCCACCATGCCGAAACTGTATCAAATACGCCGGATCGACACTACCGACAGACGGCGGCAAGAGGACCGGACCACACTGATACAAGGAACGAAAGCCGCGAAGAAAATCCGAGGTGGGCAGTGAGAACACACTAACGAGGAGAAGCTGAGGGGGAAGAGAGTAAAGGGGAACAAAAAATAGGAAAACCTATTTTCATGTATTGGACACGTATCGGGAACGTATCCGAGTGTATCG
This sequence comes from Gaultheria prostrata, assembly GCA_036023075.1. Classification (NCBI taxonomy): domain Eukaryota; kingdom Viridiplantae; phylum Streptophyta; class Magnoliopsida; order Ericales; family Ericaceae; genus Gaultheria; species Gaultheria prostrata. The sequence continues at coordinate 13,725 of JAXBDA010000948.1, forward strand.
GTGTCCGATACATCCAGGATACAGACGCGTTTACCCTGGGAGAGTGTCCGTGCTTCTTTGGTTGATAGTTGGCAACTTGTCAACTAAAAGTATTTTGTTAGTATCTTCCTCTTTTTCTGTTTCTTTCTTTTCTTTCTTCAAAAAAAAAAAAAAAAAAAACTTTGTGCGGCTGGGAGGTAGTTTGAGAATTTGCGTGTAGCAGTAGGAGGATGGTATTGTGCACTCTCCGAGGCTCTCCCCATGCTTTTCTTTTCTTATTGTACTGATTTTATATTTTTATTAACTTGTGATTAATGAAAATTTTCTTTGCCGATCAAAAACAAAAACAAAAAAAACTAAATCACATACCATATATGTTATAGCCTATCTCACATTGGTTACTATTACCTCCAAAACTAGTATATGAGCCTGGTTAGCCTGTCCTCTCAAAGCCAATTAATTTTGAGTAATATTATTCACATAGAAGATCGCAAGCCGGCAAGATAACTAAGAAGAAGTCTAACCTGGAAAAATCTTTTGCAAGTAGAAAAGGATAGATACACCATCTTCATTTGGCTTTTCCAGGTCATTGATGGCAAAAAGGACATCCTCTATGTAGTACGGAGTAAGGACACTACACGTAGAGTCATAGATATGCAAGTTGGTACGTTATAAATACAATCTTATATAAGCAAAAGTCAAAAAACTAAATAAAACAGAGGCAAATAGTTTTCCATACTCCATTCACTGGTAAAAATATTTCTACGTACCCATTCATTGGTAAAAAATTATAAACATGATATTTATACGAAGGTTCACAACCAAATAGGAAGTCGTATGTTAAACAATTCCTACCATTAGATAAAGGGCTCCCATAATAACATTTTGAAGTAAGAAGTGAATAAGCGCTTCCCTCAAGTGCTCAGAATATTTAGAAATCGAAAAAGCATACTAGAAAAAATACTTCCATGTTTCTTGAAAACAAATTAAAAAATTAACACAAAAGGCCACAATATGATAAGTTGATGCATTGTATGCAAGAGTATATAAAAGATATTGTTGTATGATCATAAACTTACGAAAAGGAAAGCATATTGCGAACTTTCGGTGCCGTGGGCATGTCCATAAACAATGAATTTGAGAAGAAAGAAATACGCCTTCGAGCTTCTAAATTGGATGGCACATCCATAGCAGATTCCTTCACCGTAAGCAATAGATGAAGCCTTCTGATCTGAAGAAATTAAGAAAAAGAAGAGTATTACCTAGCAATATCTTGAGATAAACACATACTAAAGCGTGTATTTCTTCTGGTACCAAAGAGATAATAAAAAGACCCCCAAAAGATTTATAGGCGTTGTTAGAAAACGTAATATAACTTTTGCGGGCCTTTTTGCCATTGTTATTGTATTTTTTTTCTGTTTTCATCTCAGGGAAACCACAGCATAAATTATTGGTGAACTGTTTCCAAAACCAATATCCAGATTTTTTGTTGTTTTGAAAACAACCCATTTTCCAAAAAAAAAAAAACACCAAAAAGATGTTTTCAAAGACAACAATTCTATTTCCACTTAAAAAGAATATCATAGGGAATGACCAGTTTTCTTTTTTTAATATCGTCATCAGAATCAGTTCATCAAAAGTGCTGGGCAAAACTGTCTTTGAATATAATAACAAAGCAATTACTGCACTACAGAAAAGAACATAACAGAGGGCTCTAGCAAAATTACAAGAACCCCACAATATGCACCCTAAATTTAGAACAAATCTAATCATGGATAAATTAAAGTAATACTTACTTTCTCTTTCCAAGCCTCTGTCTCTTCTGTAATAGGAAATCTAAGTGTTCCAAAGAACTGATATTGTTGATCCAGAGGGGTCATTCCCTCATGCATCGCATATGATCCACCATGGCTTGAATCTAGCAAACTATTAGAGAATTCAATGAAAATTAGGATGGAAATCAACCTATAAATGTAGGAGCAGAGATAAGCTGGTTTGGATTGTGTACCTAGGAATTGAGTCCAAAATTATGTCTCTGGTTACAACCTCCAGCATGTTGAGAAGTACAATGACAACTTTATCCTTATCTTCTTTCCTATTCTTTAGCTGCAGAAAAAAACAAAGGACAAAGAATTCGAACTTCACCCTTAATCCCTGAGCAACTAAAATGCAGAAATTCCACATGTCTTCTATGCTTACCAGATACTCAATAAGCTCAACAAAGTTGACGTAGAGGCTAGGCAGAGCACTCATATCCAGTTCATTTATCAGATTTTCTTGTTGTATATGATGATCAACCTTTGAGAAAATCTCAGTTATGACACTGGAAGTAGTTAACACAGGTCAACAAGAAGCCAAATTAGAATAGGTACTTTCTCCGTCCTTTAATGTTGGTCCCATTTGGGAGTTCCAACTTTTTAAGGGAACGTGTATTAAATGCATGTTTCCTTAGAAAGTTAGCTTTGTTTTTCAAACATTAACCATTGATTCTCACTTTTGGGAAAATTATCAATCATTTCTGAGGATTAGTTTTTGAAATCTACACTCTTTTTTGCTTCACTTTTCAAAGACAACTAATATTTTGGGGCATCCCAAAAAAGAATAGAGGATTAACACTAACATTTTGGGACATCCAAGAAACAGAACTGATTAAGATTTAGGTACCCCTTTCTGTCCTATATTGTTTGTCCATTTTTGGGGTTCGTGAATATAATCAGGTCAAAAAATAATGTAATTTTTTGGACAATTTGTCAGACAGCTAAATACTCTGTCTGTGTGTGTGTATCTACACCAAGGATCTAGTGAGGGATCCCTTACTTTGCTACGGTGAGAGACTCCGATTTCTGGATTGAATTTTGATGATCCGAACCGTTCAATGTGTTTAAAACATGTTTTTAAGGGTCCATGCGAGAAATCATAAAAAACAATGATCCGAACCGTTCATATATATATACACAGTCAGGATCCAGTTCACACCCTTAGAATGTGGACTCCGTCCACTCCTTCACTTTTCCGATCAAATTTTCATGATCCGAACCGTCCAATGTGCTTAAAAGGTGCTTTTAAGGGTCCACACCAGAAATCACGAAAAAAAAAAAGACTGGGAAGGGCTTGATCCGAGCAGTTTTTCATAAAAATGCATATCCATTGGACGGTTTGGATCATGAAAATTTGATTGGGAAAGTGAAGGTGTGGACGAAGTCCGCATTTTAAGGGTATGGACTGGATCCGTGGTGTATATATATACGGTTCTAGGGACACATAAAAAACACAATTTGTTTCGGAGTCCCATGCTAATAATCTGAGCCGTTCAACTTGTTTAAAACATGTTTAAAGGATACCTGTAAAAAATTAACTCATTCGAATATCGGTAAGTGCTCGATCCAAACAATTGTGAGAACACCAATTCCTATCAAGTTTTTTGAAAAACTGTTTGGATCAAGCACTTATCGATATTCGATTGAGCTGAAGTTTTGCAAGGTTTCCTATTTGATTCATTTAAACGAAGTGAACAGTTTGGATCATCACAATATAACGCGGAACAAAAGCGTGTGTTTTTTTATGTGTCCAATATGCTTAAGATTGAATGAATGTGATAGACAGCAATTAACTTACATTTGTTCACGTTCCCCTAAAACTAAATATTTCATAATGTTTTTACATGAAGCATAGCACTCCCGGACAGCAAAGACCATGTAACTGTCTGCTTGCAATCTCTTTTTGAGCTCCCGATCTTTCCCATTGCTATCTTTGGCCATATCCAATGCTACAGGAAGCTGCACAGCACAAAAGGGAGGATGTAAACAACAATAACAGATGAAAGTAGCTAAGGAGATAAAAACCTCATTCAAGGGAAGAAAGAAATTCAAGATACATAAACCTTGCTAGCAAGTAAAAATGGAGGCCACTGAATGAGTTCCAGGTCGCGATCAGCCCAATATGGAAGAAGCAATAGGTCCTTTTCTCTGCAAAGACAATAGCATAAGCACTGCAGGATAGGCGGACCCAGAAAACTTACAAAAGTAAGAATACTGGAAAGAAGAGGAAGGTGATAAACTAGATACTATCAAAGGGAAAGATATTAAATGTTGCAATCCCCATAATACCTATCATCTATAAGATCCTCATCTCTGAAGCTAGTTATTATTTTGTTCCACAATTGAGCAAATCTGGCCGCCTCCTTTCCTTTGTTCGACGGGGGGATCTGAATAAACAGACAATTCCTGAAATTCATAAAACACCAAAAAAAAACTAAATAAAAAGTAACCAAACCTGGTCAAATTTCCGGGATAGTGTAGCTTTCAGTCCCTTCTTAGGTTGCTCATTCTTTTCCGGCGGAATCAGCCGGGCATTGAAAGCACCTGGCAATGATTCAAATCGGGACCTCAGCATCCGTAGTGTCCGAATCTGAAAGCAAAACAGAAAATTATAATTTCAAGAACCTAAATCCAGAAATAAATTGCAGGGTGTATCTTAAAGAGATCTACTTTTTCTTCCATGAGGTTGTCGAAGAACCTTACATAAGCCATAAAATACACCTTTTCAGAAAACGTGAAATTAAATTTTCACTAGTTGATACTGGTGAAACTAATACGTGCACGTGTACATATTAACTAATCCATTAAACCATGTTCAATGAATTAGAATAAAACAAAATTCGAGTAAAACAACAAAACTGTGCAGCAAAACAACTAACTTATACAACCTAAAGTTAGAGAATAAGAAGTTCCACTAACCTCCCCTAGACGGCGAAATGCACCATATAAACCTCCAAATATTGTGGAGAAAATAGCATACCAAATCTGTGTATCCATGAAATAGACCTGAAGTATTCATTGCTTTAGTCTTTAGACATCAAAGAACAAATGAGCTTAGATAAACAGAGTGGAACAGATCCAGCAGCAAATGGAAATTAACTTACAAGAACAATAGGTGCCCAGAGTGCAATCACCACACCAATATTGTTATTGGCTGCAAACAGCAAATGATAACATAAAAACCCATCTCCATGCTTGTACATTTACACTACACATTTGTGGAATAAGTAACACTCAAGTTACCATGAGGGAAGAACTCGTGCCATCGATAAGTACTTATGTGAACTCGCATAATTTCCTTGGTAGGCCCCACAAGAGGTTTTATCTGTAAGAAAATGAATGAGACAAATGCCTGTCGGAACTGGGGAGACAATACATAATCTCTAGTCTCTATGACAAGATAAACTTTCATCAGCTAGGAAATGGGAATATTGATTTCTTCAAAAATCATAAGACAATGCTAGTGGGGCAAAAAGATCAGAGTGACTACCTTACACCCATATTGCCCTTCTTACACTGACACAATTTATGAGAAGTGATTGGTTAAGTAATTCAAATTATAATACTGTTGCAAAAGGGTTACCAACAGTGGTAGACTGGTAGCCAAAAGGAGCCAAAAATTTCATGAAAGATCTTCTCAGATTACTGCCAGAAGCCTGCCTAATGAACCAAAGATTCCCCTTGCACAAGACTAAACACTAGTGGTCATACTAATAGAAGATGAAAGAGAGAAACACCTCTATATAGTAACTGAACGCCAACTTCGCCACAATGAGGAGAACCCAAAACATAGTGTACCTGAAAGTTGAAACAGTTATAACTACTCAATTACAACAACAAATATCTGATTCATGACATCCCAGCTTGACAATCCAACATTGTCTTCTTACTTGAAAAGAGAAAATGCGCTCTCATGCATTCCCCTCGCAACATAGAGCCGCGGCTGCAAGACATGAAAGGATGTCAGAAAGAATGCTGTAACAAAAAAGGAACATAGTAACAGATAAATTAAAAGGATGCAGCATCAGACACTACAGCTGTGAAAGCAATAACTTTTGGAATTAAGGACTAGAGAAGACAGAACTTGATACTCCCTTGTCTCTTTTCGTTAGTTCGTTTCTACACTTTTGGCTGTCCCAAAAATAATGTCCACTTTCAAAGGTTAATAAGCAAAAGTATCACAGTGCAGTCTTGCCCTTCACTTTTGAATCGATTAAGGACTCAAAAGGACCGAGAGGGCTATAGAAAAGTTGAGGTGTACTCTTGGGAAGTCAAAGTCTACAAGTGCAATTATTTTGTTTCCAGAATAAGTTGAATTCCTCAAAATAGACTAACAAAGAGGGACAAGAGAGACTATCAGACAAGGTCGAAAAGTCCCTACATACCTGAGACCACCACATAATGAGCATCAGAACCTTATTGTCTGATCTTTCCAGGTACCGCCGAATGAATGGAAACAAGAACAACAATGCAGAAAGCATATTCGGGGACAGGTACAGTAGAATTGCCACAATGAAGAATGAAGGTGAACTTGGACTGTTGCCAAACCAACTCCTAATTGTCTCTGAAAAGCCAGAGGGATTTTTCCAACTATACGCATAAGCTATTGGTAAAACTATTGCCCAAACTGCAGCAGAAACAGCCTTCAAAATGTATCTTAGCTTGACATGCAATGACATGCTGTGCCTGGCTTTCCAGCTCATAGTTATGTCAAGGACAGCTGCAAGTACAAAGAACAGAAAAAAACAAAAAAAAATCACTAACTTTCACCAACAAAATTTGCTTCATTATTGCTGAATGCACTTGTGCATTACTGATGCTCCCGATTTTGAATGGAGGAAGCAAGGTAATAAGCACATAAAGTGAATTGGGTCTCTGGACCTGCGCTCCCGATGCCTTTCGGCTTTGATCGGGAGCATGCTTCCACAACATAACTGTTAAAGCATCCAATTCAAAACCAATTGGCAATGAGTGGAGGGGCCGCCCGGTCTCATATACACTCACCCGCACATGTGACCTCGACACGCACGTGGAGAGCTACAGATCCATAACATAGGGATCACAACAAACAATGAAACAATATGCACTTAAAGCAAAAACAACGGGCAACCAATTAACATAAGTCTTATCCAAAAACATCTGAAAGCCTAGCTTTGATACCATGATACTTGAGAGAAAGTGCTTAAGGTGCTAATTAACCCCAATGCACATATATATCTATATTGTGAGTAAAAGATACAGAAGACTCAAATATCCTTACTCACTAATACATATACCATACAACTCCTAACAATAACGTCCCTTGAGCTCCTCGACTTTTGGAGGCATAGGGAGGTCGCTATTTCAGGTACAAAACTCGTTTAGAGCAGCCACTTTGTGCATATATTGCCAAAGATTAAATCTGTCTCCAGTTCTCCCCCGCCCGTACCCCCATCAATTGGGAGATTACATGGTAACATGTTATAGCTCCATACTATTGCTAAATGCAGAGGTCTCCATGTCCATGATACTTTAGGGTCTGTTTGCATTATGGGGAAAGAAAAAGAAGGTAAAATTTTTTCTTTCTTCGTATATACAGTTCCTATTAAGAAACAAAATTAAAAAAATCATGTAGAAATTACTTTGAATTTTTGTTTTCACATTTTCTCTTTCTTTCTTTCTTTGCTAGTCATCGTTTTTGTTTTCTTTCATCTTTCTCTGCGTTGGACATTCATCTTTCTCTGCGTAGTCCAACAAAGCAAAGTTATTTTTCTTCTAATTCTCTTTTTGTTACCTTTCATTTTCTTTGCAAACCCAAACATAGGAAAATAACCGACTTTCTCAATTTCTTTCTTAATAAAGTTCCCTTCTTTTGTCTTTCTTCCCACAAATGCTAAACACACCCTTATTTTTCCTCGAGTAAAGTATTAATGATAAGGGGTGGGAATGTGAAACTTCATGAAGCTAAGGTAATCCCCCTATATGTTGTATGAGCATTAGACCATTGGAGGTATTAACTTTTATCTTATATTTTCTGACCATCAGGCACTTAGACATCTCCACTCTCAAAAGATGCTTAGTGCTCGACATGCTAAGTGGGTAGAATTTCTCGAGGAGCACACTTTCAGTCTATTTAACAACATAGCGGTAAGATCACATGATTAGTGGGTGATGAATCGTAGCTTGGGTGATTAGCTTGTAAAATGTATGGTTGCTCGGAAATTTGCTAATAACAATTGAGTCACTAAGTCTACAGGTAAGAACCCATTTGAGATGGTCCATGTTTGCCCCTGCCAACCGGTTAATCTTCTCCCTTACCACCTGAAATTCGCTCTTCTGAGTCTAATGAGTCCTTTGTCTAACACATTCACGATCTACATGTTGATACTGGGAGTAAAATTACCCAAAAAATTCCTTGAAGAAATTTCAAGCCCGAGAAACACATTATACTTAGAGTTGGACCTAAAGCATGTTTTCTTGATTTGCCATCTGATCTCATACGAGTATTAGGCTTGTCTTGTTTCGTAAATAAGGCACATTTGAGGGTGCATGTGTTCCTACATGGAGTGTTCCTACATCGTCTTTTCTTGTGGCGCCACAAATTTTGCTGTACATAGACCAAATGGAGGACATGCTTGAGGATGAGATTATACAATTGTGCCATGGTGGCTTCCAGAGGTATCTCATCAAGTGAGAAAATTGCCCAGACGTCGATGTTCCTTGGTTCACGATGAGGAGTTACATCTCTTGCCCTAGATATCATACAGTGTAACAGCAGGACCCCAGAGGTCAACTCAAATGAGGTGAGTTCTTTTCCAGTCGGGGAGAAATGATGGGGATCACGAGGCCCTACGACACCTGCACCTACATGAGATGAGGATGGAGGGATTGATATTTCTTTTGTCTCTGATTTATTTTATTTTAGGAATCTAATGCGTTATTAGGATATGTCATTTATTTCTATTTTGGAAACTTTGTTGTTAGCCTATAAATCCTAGGCTTATTATCTTCATTAGGTACTTTTGATATTCAAATTGAGTTAAGAATTGGGGTTTTCTCTTATGTCATTTCTTTATTTCTCTTGTGGGTCTAATCACGCCGGCCTTCCGGCGGCAGCAGGATGAGAGTGATAATCGAAGGTATCAGAAAAGAAACAAGAAGCTAATTAAGCAAAATTTACCTTGTACAAGTTTTAATACAGCAGCGGTTATAAAGATGCTCAATACTTTCTTGAACGTGTCACCATAAAATATAGAACTTAGTTTCCCTGATCCATTCCAAGCAATGATGATCATCGCCTAGAGAGGAAAATTCATGTCAACAAGATGTGATAATGGTTATCAAGACATGAGAAACAACCGTTTAGGAGAAAACAACAAAAAACAAGAACAAAATTACCTGTAAACACAAGATATAGAAGATCCACATCCTATCGAAACTCCTAAATATATGCCAAAACGTGCATATCTCAACGAAATTAAATTTGCCAATCCATCGATCCCCGGTTGCTGGTTTGGTCTCCTGAATATGAAAATCAGCGTGAGATAGTGACAATAAACTTGAGTCAGTAACCAAACCCTGCTTTAAGAGATCCAGTGTGCAACATAAATAGCTGTCTGATGGACTTTATGAGGCCCCAGGTTTGACTAGGAAATATGGAATTTGTTGATGGACAGTAACAAAATGGAAGCTTTGAGCTTTCACGTGGCTAAAGTTAGCAAGTCTAAAACAGGAGGAATTAATAGGTACGAACTCACACTAGTTTTGTTACGGAATCTCAATTTTTCCTTCAAACATGCATCTTGTTTCATGTGTCTATAAGCAAGGGAAATGTCTGTCCCCTAACAGTCCAATGCGTGTGGGGGTTCTAAACTAAAAGAGAAACAAATAAAAGATATCGTTTGGACTCATTTATTATACTTCCGGAAGCATCGGAAGACTAATGGTCAGTTAGCCATTGAAGAGAGTTTTTTTTTTTTTTTTTTTTTATCGAAAAAAGAAGATTTATAAAAGAATCTCGATAAGGGTACATCAAGAAGGGAGAGGGGGAGGGGACATCCAACCAAGGTTGAATGAAAGAAAATAAAGGAGAAGGAAACAAAAGACTACAAAAAACAGCCAAAGCGAAAACACCCAAAGGAACCAAAACCAAAACATCCACCACAAGAGCCACACAAAGATCAGCCCCTAAATGCCTGCTCACGACAGCCCAAACAAGTCGCTCCCAACGAAACGACAACACCCAAAATCCGACTTCAACCCTTGCCATGCCAAGAAACCACCGCAACCCACCGTCAAAAACCAAAAAGAACCTTTTCTCTCAATAGATACCCTCCCATATCTTAGCCGATAGAGAGGCCATTCGAGAGAGATCTTTTGAGATAAGCTTCAATCATTTCCTTTAAAATTGCTTCGTCCCGCGAAAGAATGTTAATATCAAGAATTTTCTCCGAGGTTTTTGTGGCTAAAATTTCTTCCTCCAACCTTATCCCGAAGCTACCAACTTCCTCTTGAGTCATAGGCAAGGGAAGAGACTGACCGTTTCTTCTTATATTCTTCGATCCCTGCTTTAACTTTCTCGAATTGCGCTCTATTTTGTCCAAGCTGTACGTCCTCCTTGTTTGGTGCGATTTTTCTTCTTGTGACGTTTGAGTTCCACATACTTAATAAGAGGATCGGCAGAAATAAGATCTAAGGATGTGCAAACATCATCATCATCATCCACCGAATCCTCTACAGGATCTGCCACATTCTCCGTAGAATCTGCCACCTCCTCCATTGACTCATCCACAACATTACAGTCAATATTAGGAGACTTTTGCAGAACTTCTATTTCCTACCAACTTGTGAAAGTTACAACTTCTGTATCTATCCGGCCTTGAAAGGATTGGGCAAATGACTCCACCACCAACGATTCTAATCCCAGTCTAATCCATGAAGAGAATTTGAGTTTACCTCATTACTTCCCCCATTGGCCTCCACTAACCCACAAGAACTTGCTTTAGCCTTGCTTGGAGAAATAACCCCCAAATCCAAAGAATTCTCCATAGCCTTCTTTACTTTAGATTGAACCTCCACTTCACCTTCTTCCAGGGATTCACACACTGTAGTCTCATTCACAACGTTAACATCATTCTCCTCTTTCTCACTAATCTGGGTTGGCGATTGCAGTTGAGAATCATCATCCATCGGGGTTGATATCTTAGACTCTTCGCAAAAAGGTTCTTCACATTCTTCTTCCCAAACCTTAACCTCATAGTGTTTGGCACTCACCCGAATGTTAATCCATTCATCAATTCTGGAATCCTTTTCTGTTAATATCATCATTCTTCCAAGCTCGAATGACTTCTCGTAAAACGAATCTTCATCCAAAGCCAAGAAATCACCCCATAATTCTCCAATTTGTTTGAAAGTATTAGAGTACCACACATTTCGAGGCATACCTTTGCAATTGATCCAAACAATCCTAGAATGACTCGCCGCTTCCCCATTCCACGGTTTAATCATATCAAACCAGATTTTGATATCCATGTTGGCCACCAGATTATCCCTCGCAGCCTTATCCTCAAAGGTGAGAATAATGAACAAACCACCTAACGATCTTATAAGAACAACCTCACAATGAATACATTAAGGGCTTTCAAGACACGTTTAGTAGAGGCAGGATACTTAAGTTTCACCATGGCACTCCTCGACAGACAAGAGTTACCATGAGGCCTCACTTCAATGGTAGGTCTAGACTTCTCAGCCATTTGTTTAAGCTCAAAACCTTCTGATGAGACATTAGAGCCACCTTTAAGAGCCTCAGCATACGAAAGATAAAAAGGAACTTGTTGTTTGCTATGATCCCCATCAGGCATAGGTTGCCAAACATGCATAGAAGATGCCATGTTTTCTTTCTTGACCTCATCAAACTTCTTCCGTGAAACCGAAGGACTGCCTTTAGAGTATTTAGCAAACTGCACAATGATATTAAAATCCCTAATCAAAGCACCATTTAGATCCTCAATAGCACTAGCAGCCTCCTCCCTCCTCTTGAATCTAACAAAACCAAATTTCGTATTGAAGGAAGAACTTCTCTTGCTAGGCATATACACATCTTTCACACACCCAAGTGGACTGAATAGTTGATGTAGCCAGGTAACATCCATGGACTTAGGGAGGTTATCAACAAAAACTGTAAATAACCCATCCATTACACACAAAAAGCCTTCACAGTCCAAAGGAAAAAGACTAGAATAGCAGAAAGACAAGCATCCCACAGACAGCAGAAGAAAACGGCAACCTCTTGATAACCAAAAAGGGGGAACAGAAAATACCTATAGGTGCAAAGTTCCAAAATTCTGAGAGCAAAACATTGATGCAGATCCAACGACACGAAAAGGATGAAGCTATCCGAAGACTGATGAAGGCCGGCAATGGAGCACGATTGCAGACCAACCAATTGGACTCGAAAACCAGGAACGACGACCCTAAGTTTTGCACCGAATAGAGGGGTAATGAAAGGGGGGTTTAGGTGAGGGATTAAGCGAGAGGATGAAGAGAAAAGGGATCTCGATGCCGGTGTGGTGAGAGGAGGTTTCGAAGTGTGGGTAGAGGGGATAAGATGTGGGAAGATCAGAGAAGGATGAACGAGAAGGGTATGTGGAGACTAGGGAGGACGGCTGGCGCCATCCACCGGAGAAGGCAACGCCGGAATAGGTGGGATGGGCTAGGGTTTCAAGGTCGCCTCATGTCGCTAAGTATTGGCACGGTCTGATATAATAATTTAAGAAGCTTCATCATATACATCAAGAACAAACACACTTTTTGCTTCTCATTTTCAAACCTACTTTTCGCTGAGTATTGCCATTGAAGAGAGTTCTTTGGATATCAAATCAAGCAATCCATGAGGAAGTACCCTCAAATCTCCCAAATACGTTAATTTGGCAAAAAAATTGCATGTAACAGCTTACAGATTTGTGCACAATTGTTTTATATAAAAGAAGTAAAAGTCAAACATCTGTAAAAAAATAAGAAATGAACTCTAGAGTAGTTATGTATGAGGAACCCACGTATTATATACCTCAATCTTATTACCCTCATGCTGTTCAATAGGCACGCGAAAGAAATCAGAATCAGCACGCATCGGCCACCCCAGCCGAAAACAATCAACTGACCTACAATTATTTTTAGATTCATTTACACTTGAAGGGAAAAAATGCATATTCAAATAAATGTTTACAAAGATAATCATGATACCAAAAGTATTCATTCAAATCATCATAATTCCTCCATTGAGAATGTTTCAACTTTCCTCCTTTCGACCTTTTACCTTCCTGCGAAGCACGAAGCGGCAAAATGCTAAGATATAAACCAAAGAAACGAACTAATCAAAACAACACATCAAGAACTTTCCCAAACTATAGGAAAACAGCAGAGGAAACACCTTGGCTATTGTGTTGTAGATTGGAGTTACCACTTTCCGTAAGAAAGCCTCCTCTTCACCACCATATGCAGGCTTAATGTGCTCACCTGTCATGGGACTTACACTCCCAGCCAGCATACCGTATAGTTCAAATGCCATCTACACAAAACCAAAAGAGCAATATTTATATTCAAAATGTGTGAACCTTTTTTTCACTTGGATACCTTTGCGATGGATCCTTTATTTACATCTTCACACTTCGGGATCGCACGTTTGGGGACTGTTAGAGCTTGTCCCACATTTCCAAAGTTAGTACATAAGCCTGGATGGTCTCTCTGCTCATTTATATTTTATTTTGTGTTGTGTTGGATGCTTGCACAGTAAACAAAAAAGGCATCTAATAGTTACAAAAAAACATGAGAAAGTTTTGTACGATAACTTCGGAATAATAGTGCTTTTCCGAAAGAGGAGGTTCAAGGTAACACGTGAATTGTTTGGCTGTCTAGATTGAAAAATTGATGTACCTAACTTCGGATCATGGGTCCATATTTAAGCATGATGTATGGTTTCAAACACCCTCATACTTACTGCAAATGCACAACAAAATATGAAAAAGTGTTTTCAAAGATGCATAATAACTACCTTTTACCTTCAATGCACTAAAGAAATTGCTGCTACTTTTCACTTCTTATCAACTATCTTCAGAACGTTTTGTTAGCTATATCATACTTCCAACTTAATGAAAACAGTACATTAAGTGCTTGATAGTATGATACTAACCCTATTGCAAAACTGCTCTCAACTTTTATATCTCTAATTGTCTTTTAAGGCTTCAACTAAAAAGTAAAAAGACCCAACTGTGATAGATCAAGGCCATTGAAGAAAAACACCTTTATATTTAAGAGGTAGGGGAGTTGCTATTCCAGATCTTGTATAACTTCACCATCAACTGTACATAATTTGCATCATGACATGAAATCAAACAATACACTATTCTACTATTGCCAACCAAATTTTCAGGCATCAGAGCTTTATATTTGTGTCTCTGTGTGTGTACGTTTGTAGATGGACCTATACAATTGTGAAGTATAATTTAGGGTTAGCATTAATTAGGGTTTCATTGTTACGGTTTCCATTAAATTGTTATTTATCTTTTATGTTAATGTTAACTTAGTCCTTTTATGTTATTAGGGTTTGACTAAGGTTTTATTATTTATCTTTTATGTTTAGGGCAAGTCAGTCTTTTTGTATTATTAGGGTTTCTTAGGTTTACTATTTAAGCATTAGTTCTTCTTGTAATCAAATCATCTGATATATGCAATGTAGTCTATTTGGGCAGTCCGGCTCTCTCCCTCTCCCCTTTGTCTTGTTTCTCTTTGCTTTGATTTGTATCATGCTATCAGAGCGGGTTTTGATCCTGTATCAGTTCTTCTCCCTCCTCTGTTCTCTGCATTAGTCAGCCTCATCTCTCTCTCTTTGAGTAGCAATCAGAAGTAGCCGCAGTTGCTTTGCAGTAGTTGCTTCGCAGTCGTTGATTTGTAGTATGATTTGCAGCCGTTTATTAGCATTGGTATTGGCGTTGGCGTTGGTTCGGCACTTCTTGCATCGTTTGGCTTCGTTAATTTTGTCTTTTTGTATTATTAGGGTTTCTTAGGTTTACTATTTAAGCATTGGTTCTTCTTGTAATCAAATCATCTGATATATGCAATGTAGTCTCTTTGGGTAGTCCAGCTCTCTCCCTCTCCCCTTTGTCTTGTTTCTCTTTGCTTTGCTTTGATTTGTATCAACAACATGCTTGAAGCCCCCCAAAATTGAACTTTTGGCTAAAACCTTGGCTGGAGTGATTTCATTTCCATATGAATATGTCAAGCTTCCAGAAGGTTCAGTTGAATAATTAGTGACAAAATGTCAGAATAAAAATAAAGAAAGCCTAGAAAAAGAAAAAGGCAATGCTATACACAAGTTTGTCCTACAAAAAAGGAAAGAGCAGCATCTTAATGCTTACATGATGATAAATATAGCATAGGCATTCTGGCATAAATCTCAAGTTAGCGGCTTCCCCCCATATGAGAAGATATAGTCCCATGTACAAGAGTTTCCGTTGCTGCACCTCCTGTTGAATACTTGGCAACCTGCAAGTGCAGAATAATCGGATCTCAAACAAACTATGAATTGAAGGAGTTATTCAGACTCTGTTTCTTTCTGCAGAAATGTTAAAAATCTTCTTATTTTTCAGCGTTTGGCTGACCAAAAAGTAAGTAAAAAATGTTTTTTTAAGGAAAGCATTTTCAAGCAATGCTGAAAATGACTTACATTTATAATTCCTGTAAGTCATTTTCCTGTCAATGCTCGAGAAGAGTGAGAACAGGATTTTGACGTTGGAACGGTATACCGCAGGGAATGGAGTGGATTAACGGGTTAGGAATCTAGGGTTGTTCATCCCTAACCCGTGGTCGCATATACCACACAAGAATTCATGAGTACGTATTCATAATACGTACATGTGTGTATATGTATAGCGAGCTGATTGAGTGTGTTGGCACTTGGCAGTATTTCCATGAGATTGAAGTGTTGGTGGTTTGGTAATTTCTGGAATTTAACAAGAGTTTGAACTTTGGTTTGCAAAATATTTTCCCTAGTGTCAAACCAAACACTGGAAGACAGGAGATAAGATTTATTTTCTGCAAAAGGATTTTACATAGAACAGAACCTAAGTTAAAAATAATTCAAATATTTAATTATTCAGGAAGAAAGTACAAAGATATATAAAAAAATGGAGAATAACCACTACCACTCATAAGAGGAATACAATCCTCCCCGCAGATCTAAATGATAAGAAATGGAGTAAGAAAGAAAAATATCCACTCACCAAAGACTTCTTTTGCGGCCCAAATATTTGCACCACTTACTGTAGTTTTTGAAAAGCTTTTTCATAACTTCTGTAAGCGCGTTGTCATCCAACTACACCCAAATGACATGTATGTTAGAATAACTAAGTGTCTTTTTTGAAGTGTGATATTTTGAGCCAATGGCATTTCAGTGCATAATACCCGAGGTTGCTGATCAGGCTTTGGAAATTGCCGAATGTGCACGTTTGCCAGCAACAATATTAAGTGCTCCCTTTGATTTGCCACATTATCCTTCTGCACATGAATAGTTAGTGACCTGTTTATTACACATCGGCAAAGAAATTATCGAAAGCAACAAGTCTGCCACCTGAAATCCAAACATAGCTTGAAGCCAGTCTAGAATGTCTTCATCTGTTTTCTTCTTGTGGCCCTTGGGCCATGGAAGACCCCTGGTGTTACGAAGAGCAGTAACAGAAGCTTGAATCTGCAAATTGAAAACTCAATGTAATAAAAAAATGAAGCTCAAAAAGATCTAGAACACCAAACCAGTTATTCAGAATCGAACCTCAGGATACTTCATAATTGCTTGATTCTTGCTGTCCGGATCAAGAGGAAGTATGTTATAAGGTACTAATATCTGCGTCTTTTCTGCAACCTTATTGTGAGCTTCCAAAATCTGGATACACATGTATGTCCATCAATTCAACAAAAAGAAAAAGGTATATACAATTATACATAACAACACTAAATATGCAAGAAGACTGCCAGAAGCAAATCAAATTCTAAAAAGAAGAGGGTTTGTTTTCAACGGATGAATTGCAAAATTTTACAGATCTGACGTTACTCAAAAGTCACCAATAAAAACTGTCTGTTTCACCTCCTCAGCGACTTCAACAGATTCATGCAGATTAACTGCCTTCAGAACCTCAAAGAGAATAGCAGCAGTTTGATATGCCTTCGTAAGCCGAGCACTGGATTATGGGGACAATTACGTTTCTATTAAAATAAAGCATAATGCAAAAATGGTCACATCTTCAAGCAGATATTTAGATGGTCCCCTGATAATTTACCGATCTTCTTTATCAGCAGCATTTTGTAAAGCCTGGATATATTTCCTGTAGTAGTGCTGATAAAAACTTTGCATTTCACGAGCATCACTTTTTTTCCGTCCTTCTAATGTTGTTTCATTTTCCTGAAACAAGGGTCAATCATCTTCAGTCTTCTCTGTAAAATTCTATATGGAGATCCAAGAGGACAAAGGAAAATTTTGTGTGTGTGTGGGTGGTTGGGTGGGGGTAACACCAAGAGAAAAAAATCTGTTCCCTTCGCCATCAAGATGGTCAAAATGTTTCCATTTCCTTGGTAACTCATGGAAACATAAGTGAAAAACAGCAAGTCCAGTGTTTTCCACCGCAAAACACATACAGCTACAAAACATCCCAAACAACGAACCATTTTGACACCTCTCAGGAATATGGAAAGAGAGCTTTTATATCTGTCTCTTTTTGCTAAAAGAAAAGATTAAGACAAGTTGAGCCTAACTAAGAAATAATAAACATGTTATGTGCATGGATTCTCTTGTTATCATCAGTTACGACATACAAAATCTTGTTTTCGAGCACATGATGTAATTGTATAATTTGGTTTATAAAAAAAATGGCAGTAAATACATGTTTGGCAATCCACATTGAGAACTAACAGATTAGAAATAGCTTAAGTATAGGGAAATATCTTACATGGTTGTTAATTCGTTTAACTGGATTACAGGTGCCTTTGAAAACATATTAATTGTCGTGTTTAAGTGGTCCTTCAGGCATGTTTTCCTTTTTGAACTAGCCTGTAATGTCGCTAGTGGTTTCTCCGTAGTTTTCGTCTTCCATACAATTTGGACACCATAAATAATCATCACGGGAACTCATCCAAAAGGGAAAGCCAAACAATGTCATCCAAGTTCAATGCTCCTACTTATAAACCCCCACATACTTCCAATGTGGACCCAGCCAAGGGGACAGGGATTGTCACATCACCATCCTACCTTTCAGGAGTATATGGTATTAGCTTCAGATTCACAGTAAATCTATGCACAACAACTCAATACTAGAGAAATTCTGTTTATATGATACATGCAACAAATTTGGAGTTCCTCCAAAACTGAATAAACCTGCTGAGTCAATTCAATGAAAAGAATTCCAGTGCCAGGCAACCAATTAGAACATAAAGGTTTCACTATGAGGATAAAATTCAACGAGTAGTTAAAAGTTTTTCTGTATGTTTAAGCCAGGGTTTTTAAGGCTGGAGATCATGTTTGGGATTGAGAACGCATCCAAGAATATTAAGCTGCGTACTTAGCAATAACGAGAGATCCATGATTCCGGCTCATTATTCTTAGAAATAATCCTCAAGGTTAGGCTACATAATGACATACTAAACTTAAAATGTTTTGCATACTTTCTCCAAATCCAACTCTCTTCTATTTCATTTGTATCTTTGCGCAATAAGCCTTCTAATCCTATCAAGTTTATTATTCACGATTCACGAAAAGAAATTCAGAACCTTTTGAGCAATTAGAATATCATAAACCTAATAAAGCCCGTGTATATGACCCAGTAGCTGTAGACACACCAAATTTGATTACACTAATTCCTAAGCTCGGTACCGGATGTATCCCCGCTAATGATATAGAAAACGACACTCAAACAAGTTCTCAAATTGGTCATCAGTTTCAAGGATTCGTGTTACGCTTGACATAAAAAGTAGAGAGGCAAGCGGAGTTATCAATTCTTAAACTTCTGCTTCACCCATCCATAGCACACCAAGAATAAGGAATCATGCTTTTTGAAAGAAATTACTTTAAAGGAGCATGCATGCCCAGAATATAAGAGGAGTATTTTGGGAGAAATTTTTGAAAACAATTAGCTTAGGCCATGCCAAAAGGTTTTGAAAATGCTTGTAACTCAAAAGTAGAGCAGGATTAGGCCTTGATCGGATCAAAGAAACCCAAAAGAATCAACTGGGAAGCCCAGGACCTGCCTCGCAATCTCAAACCATGCAGCCGCACACTCACGCAGTTATTTGAATCAACATTGCATCCGCAAGGTCTGACTTTTTGGACCTCGTGGCTGCAAGGTCAAACCTTGTTTCTGCAAAGTTGAACCTGAATAAAACAATTTTGCTGCGCCCTGCTCATTATTAGGCATATTAATACCTTTTTTTATGATGTTGGAGGGAAATTCAATACTAAGAGGCTCTCCCTTGCCTATAAGTACAAGGGAGAACCTCTCAGCACAGTCAGGACAGCAAAAGTGGCATTTCCATGGGAATAGGATCCTTTAAAATATCATTAAAGAGCCGCTACTCTCACTCTTTAAACTAACCAATCCATATACCCTCACTCTGAAACCAAACGCCCACACTCCAAAAAGCCACTGCTAAATCACCCATCCTAACCTAAGCACTCAGCTTTAATCTAAATTCTTGAAGCTACAATCAAAGAGAAACTTGTCAAAGCAATATAAAGCTCTAAGAAATTTTGCCGTTTGAGGGGAAAGGATGACTTGCACCAAGAGAACTTGATTTCTCGCCGTTCTTGAATATTTTGAGTAATGTTCTTTTCATCATGTAGCTCTTATAAGTCTTTAGTTTAAAAGCATCATGCAATTTTTTGATGTAATTACAACCCCCATCTTTTGATGCTTTCCCCATTCTCTATTCAAAACATTTTTTAAAATCTTCTTTAAAATACCATAAACGATGACCAGAGGCTAGCCATTTGGTTAGGCAAGACAGGTGCTAACACCTTCCTATCCCGAAACTTAGCTTTTGAGCCTATCCAATCTTCAGTTATGATGGACTAGTAGCCTTGAAAAAGTAGTATACGCTCCACTCATTTCCAACTGATTTTGAGTTGAATGGTTTAACATGGTATCAAATTTAGGCTTTCAGAGGCTTTTGGACAAGACACTGTTGATTGATTGCCCCGCTACTTTTGCCTTAAGAGAACCTTGTTTCATTATGATCCCTATATTATGGATCCTTTGTTGACTTATCCATGTGCCAGTCAAGGTCGAATGTGCACGGAGTGTTAGAAAAATGATATGTTGAGACGGAAATAAAGATATCAAATTCCTACCAAGATAACTGGCAGTTCCAATCAATAAGAATCCTAATGAACCTAAAAAAAGGAGCTTATCTCACATTGGTTAATTATAGGGCTGTAATCGAGCCGAGCCGAGCCAAGTTTTGAGATGCTTAGGCTCGGCTTGTTAGAAACATGGTTGGCTCGAGCTCGAAACGAGCTGCTGAAAATGAGCTCGAGCTTGGCTCGCAAAATATTTGTTTGGCTCGAGCTCCGCTCGCATGGACTCGAAAGCCACATGGGTGCTCAAGTGCAGATGGAGAATAGGTAGTGCTTTCCATATATAAGGTTCCATCTCAAGAAGTTTTGAAAAACTATCGATGTGGGACTGACTCAAGAAAGGGGTGGGAGCTCTCCTTCCTATTTACTTGTGAGCTTCACAAGTCTTACGTCGCCAAACTAGTTGTTCACCAACCATTCCTTCTCCTATAAAGATAAAGATACCACCACTCCATGTTCCATCTTTCCCGAGGCACGTATGCCTTTTAACGCTGCCACTTGGCAGTTGGGTACATAAATATGTATGTGTTAAGTTATGGGTGTACCGTATATTTCTTATATTTACATTATATTTGTTCTCTCATGTAAATAGTTTGGTAGTTTAGGGTCATAATGTAATTTAGCTTTTTCCCTCTTGTATAAGTACAACGTCATTAGAAGAGAACCCTAATTTTTTGCCTCTCAATCAAATTGTCTAAGTTTACATGGTATCAGAGCAAGAGATCCAATTGCTACACTGTTCGTGTGAGTTTTCTCCACCTTTATTGTGAGTTGAGAGTTTTCGCTAGTAATTTACCTTTGTGGTCGACCTAGCACAAACCCAAGCCTTCGTCGATCATCACTGACCCCGTATCGATCATCTCTAATCGACATCACCAGCCACTGCTGACCATCGTTGATCACTTTTCAGCAATCGTCAACCACGGTTCACGCCAGTCGATTACTTTTCAAACCCATCGTGTATTCTCGTGTTTGGACTGACTATTGACTGGATTCTTGAGAGTTATCTCCGATCTTCTTGACTTCTTCAATGACGACTGTACGGCCTCCGACGAGATCCGACAGACTCCGACGACTATCAACAACCACTGTACGACTGTCGTAGGGTCTCTTTGGTACTCAAAATCAACTGGGTGCTCACAATTTAGTCTCTATTGTGCTCGTCGGTGACTGGGTGCCCATTATTTGGCTTCTACAGCACTCGAGTTGACTGGGTTGTCTCAATTTGGACTCTTCGGTACTCAGTATTGACTGGTTTTTCTGGTTTGTGTTTGAAAATCCATTGTTTATTGTTGTTGAGTTATTTATAGCCCTATTAATCAATTTTCGGTAGATTTCGATATGTCTAGTGATTCAAAAATTGTTCCGACCGAGTCCTCTGGCACTAATGATGTGTCAGGAAAATTCGAAAGACAATTGGAAAATACACCGTTGGATATTTGTGGTGTTAAGTTGGATGGTTCCAACTATTTGATCTGGTCTCGCACTTTCACTTTGGCTATTGAAGCCAGGGGCATGTCAGAGTTCATTGAGGGTACTGTTCCGCAACCTGAAGAAGTTGTTGCACTTAAGAAATTCACATCTCAGAAATCTTTAGTCATGACTTGGTTGTTTAACTCTATGAGGACTGAGATTCACCATACTTTCCTGCTTCTTAATACTTCACATAAGATTTGGACTACAGCAGCCCAAACATATTCTCTTCAGGGTAATGATGCCCAGTGTTTTGAGTTGAGGAAGAGACTCCGTACATTGGATCAACACCATCGATCCGTCGCTACGTATTATGCAGAGTAGTGTGGGGCGTGGCGGGAATTTGATCATTATTAGGGTTTTCAGGCTATGTGTACTCAGGATGCTGCAAATTGGTTGAACAGGTTGGAGAAAGAGCGTGTTTATGATTTTCTTGCTGGTCTTGAGCTGGAGTATGATCCGATTAGAGTGCAAGTGTTGGGTCGTATTCCGTTTCCGTCTTTGGGTGAAGCCTATGCTATTGTTCAGCAGGAGGAGTGTAGAAGAGGTGCTATGGTGCATAACCCTAGTTCTGATCGCTCTGCCTTGGTTGCCTTTCCTCAGGACTAATTTAGTTCTAGTAGTGGGTTTGCTCCTACTTCACAGAGTGGTAAGTCACAGTCTGGTGATAGCAGTGGGTCTACTGATCGTGAGTCACTTTAGTGTGATTATTGCCACAACACCGGCCATACTAGAGATTTTTGCTGGAAGTTACATGGATGCGGTGGTCGTGGTACTGCACGTTCTCAAGCCCAGGCTCATGTTTCAGAGTCTGCAGTTGCTACTGGGGCTCAGGTGCTTCAGATTATGCCGGTGTTTGTCTCAGGGGGAGATGCAAGCTCTCAGGCGCGTTATGGCTCGAGCTGATTCTCCATCTACTGTAGCTTCTTCTTCCACAGCAGCTCCCACTTCATCCTATTTTGCTCAACAAGTATCCCAGCTAATGCATTTACTGCTTCTTCTGCTATTCCTTGGATTATAGATTCGGGTGCTTCAGATCATATAACAGGTTGTTCCTCTGTGTTTGATTCTCACTCTACTTGTTCTGGTAAGGATAAGATCAGAATAACAGACGGATCATTCTCTGCTATTTCAGGGAAAGGTTCCATCCACTATTCTCCATCTATTTCTCTTTCTTCAAAATTACATATACCAAATTTTGCCACTAATCTTCTGACTGTTAGTAGTCTTACTCGTTCTGCAAATTGTTCCGTAACCTTTTTTTAGGAACTGGGTACGAGGAAGGTGATTGGCAGTGGTAAAGCACATGGTGGCCTTTATTTTTTGGAAGTTGCACCTCGTCAACCTCATTCACTTCTGTCATGTGGTCTAGCTCTGCAAGCAAATACGAGTTCAGCTTTTTCTATGTTATATCAGTGGCATCGTAGATTGGGTCATCCCTCCTTTGGGATTTTAGAGAAATTGTTTCCTAGTTTGGTTAAAAATTGTTCTCAGAGTCAGTTTTTTTGTGAAGCTCGTGAGCTTGGTAAACATAAGCATTCTTTTTATGCACCTATTAATAAAAGGAGTGATTCTCCGTTCATGGTTATTCATTCTGATGTTTGGGGTCCTTCCCCTAGTTCTGTCTCTTAAAGGTCATTGGTAGTTTGTTACCTTTATTTATTGTTATTCTCGTGTCACTTGGGTGTATTTGCTTAAATCAAAAAAAGCGAAGTTTTTTCTTGTTTTAAATCTTTTCATGCGATGGTACGCACTCAGTTTGATATGCATGTTAAAATTCTCCGTAGTGATAATGGTACTGAGTATATAGATGAGAGTTTTCAGGCTTTTCTGGATGCCAATGGTATTCTTTTTCAGACAACTTGTGTTGACACCCCACAACAAAATGGGGCTGCTGAACGCAAAAATCACCATCTTGCTGAGGTAGCTCGCTCTCTTTTGTTCACCATGAATGTTCCCAAATACTTATGGGTAGAAGCGATTTTGCCTGCAACTTATCTTATTAACCGCATACCATCCAGTATTCTCAACTTTAAAACTCCTATTGAGTGTCTCCCTAGTAGTTTTCGTGTCACCACTCTGTCCCCGAGAGTTTTTGGTTGTGCGTGTTTTGTTCATGCACCTCACCCATCTGGTGGCAAGTTAGTAACTAAAGGCCATAAATGTGTTTTCGTTGGGTACTCTCCTACCCAGAAGAGCTATAAATGTTATGATCCTCACTCTAGAAAGTTTTTTGTTTCTATGGATGTCTCTTTTTGGGAAACAGAGTCTTTTTTTTCTCCCTCCACTCCATCTCTTTAAGGGGAGCATAGGTAGGAGGAAGAGATGTTTAATGGTGAGGGGGAGAACGAAAAGTCTGGAGAGGAACAAATATATGCTGAAAGAGCAACACATGACATTGGTGGTGATGATGAGGAATGTATACAACGGTTGCAGGGGTCTAACTTCAAGACCTACAGCAGGAAAAAAGGAAAGTCCTCCTGTGTGATACCACCTTGACAATCACAATCGCCTGCTCTAGTTCTAGACTTCTCAGCTGATTCATCTGGTAATGACTCTTCTCCCATTGAACCTCCTCTTAATAATTCTGATGATCTTCTTATTGCTCTTCAGAAAGGTCATGTACTCAACATCCCATCTCCCAGTTTGTCTCTTATGATCGTTTATCTCCTTCGTACCATGCCTTTGTTCGTCTCTTTCTTCTATATCTATTCCACAGAATTGGCAAGATGCATTCATGATACGTAAGTGGAAGGGAGCTATGGTAGATGAGATGACGGCTTTGAAAAAGAATGGTACTTGGGAGCTAGTGTCACTTCCGGAAGGGAAAAAACCAGTGGGGTGCAAATGGGTTTTCACTGTTAAGCAGAATGTTGATGGTACGGTTGAGTGATACAAGGCAAGACTTGTTGCTAAGGGTTTCACTCAAACCTATGGTATTGACTACGAGGAGACGTTTGCACCAGTAGCAAAGATGAACTATGTGCGAGCTCTACTTTCTTACGCTGCCAATTTGAATTGGCCTCTCCAACAGTTTGATGTGAAGAATGTATTCCTCGATGGTGAGTTAGAGGATGAGGTGTATATGGCTATCCCACCAGGTTTTTCTTCATCTCAGACTGAGGGAAGGATTGTAGATTGAACAAGGCTCTTTATGGGTTGAAGCAGTCACCTAGAGCTTGGTTTGGCAGGTTTTCAAAGGCTATGTTAAGGTTTGAATACAAACAGAGCCATGCAGATCATACTATGTTCATCAAGAAGGGTGCTAGTAAGATTGTTGTCCTTATTGTTTATGTTGATGATATAATAATGACAGGCAATGATGTGGATGGGATTCTTAATCTCAAGTCTAGTCTGGCTCAAGAATTTGAGATTAAGGATTTAGGGTCACTAAGATACTTTCTTGGAATGGAAGAGGCAAGGTCTGATAGGGGTTTTTTTTATCTCCCAACGGAAGTATATACTTGATCTTTTAGAAGAAACAGGTATGTTGGGTTGTAGACCTGCAGATTCACCTATTTAGGGAAATCATCATCTTAGTGGAGACGCAGGGGAGCGCACTGATAAGGAGAGATATCAGCAACTGGTAGGTCGACTGATATACTAAGCTCACACTAGACAGGACGTCACTTATGCAGTAAGTGTTGTTAGTCAGTTTATGCATGATCCTTGTACTTCACACCTGGATGCAGTTTATTGTATTTTGAGGTATCTCAAATCAGCTCCAGGGAAAGGAATTTTGTTCTCTAATCATGGTCACCTGCGCTTGGAAGCATTTATTGATGCTGACTGGGCCGATTTTCTGGATGATAGACGCTTTACTCTGGCTACTGCACTTTCCTTGGGGGAAATTTGGTTACTTGGCGAAGTAAGAAGCAATCAGTGGTTGCCAGATCTAGCACATAAGCTGAGTGTAGAGCTATGACTCATGGTGTATGTGAGCTCTTGTGGCTCCAAACCTTGTTTACACAATTTGGGAATTTCTGTTGCCAATAAAGCTGCCATTAACATTACTCACAATCTTGTTCAACATGACAGAATGAAGCATATAGAGATTGATAGACACTTTATCAAGGCAAAGTTGAGCGAGGGGTTGATAGGTATGCCTTTTGTGCGTTCCGAAAATCAATTACCTGACATTTTCACAAAAGGGCTTAGCAGCAAGAGTTTCCATCCCATTGTGTTCAAGTTAGGCTTGATTGATATCTTCGCACCAACTTGGGGGGTGGGGGTGTAAATGATGGGTGTACCGTGTATTTCTTGTATCTAGGTTATATTTGTTCTCTCATGTAAATAATTTGATAGTTTAGGGTCATAATGTAATTTAGCTTTTTCCCTCTTGTATAAGTGCAACGTAATGAGAAGAGAACCCTAATTTTTTGCCTCTCAATCAAATTGTCTAAGTTTACAGTATGCTATACGTAAATGTGCTCTGGCTCAAGAGCTCATCCGAGCCGATCAATTAGTAGCTCGAGCTTAACTCGTTTATTTAACGAGCCAAGAAATCTAGCTTGAGCTGTTTCATTTAGCAACCGAGTTGAGCTTGAACGAGCTCAAGTCGAGCGGCTCGGCTCATTTGCAGCCTCATTTAATTATCACCTCCAAAACTAGTATACAAGCCTGGGCAGCCTCTCTACTCATTACCAATTGTTTTGACTTGGATGCTTTAACAGTAGACATACAAAGACCGGCAAACCCACATTAGAGTCCTTGTCAAGTAAGTTGAAGTTATCAAACTACTGTTAACTCTTGAAACCTGTTAAAGAAATATACATATCAAACAGTTAACTCTTGAAACCTTAAAAAAATACCAATGTATATGTGTGCTGTGTATAATTAGAATTTGATTCTTTGTCGCCATAGTAAATAGCCTTGCACCCAGTTGATTGAAGGGTTTTGTGTCTTAAAAGGCTCAAATGCTTTGAAATTAGTCTTTTCAATGTGGTAATACGGTTGGAAAGAAAGGCAAGAATGTGCAAAGGTAAGCATAAGATTTTGGAAGTTTGTGGGATAATATCTGTTATTTGACTTCTTATTGGGAATCGGTCTCTCTGCTTCAAGGGATTTTCTCTATAAGGATCTGTTGTGTTCCTTTCTTTTCTCTTTACAACTGATGAAACTATTATATGTTGTTGGTAAAAGAAATAGCTCTGGTCAGTCTCATTGGAGACAACAGAGTCTCAATAATCAAACCCCTAACATAAGCATACTGAGACTCTGCACTAATCAAAACCATTAACATAAGCAGAGACTCTGCACTGAAGAGGGAGTGACATAAGAAAATGAACATCTTCATAAATAGCAATCATTTACAGAGACATTAAAAGAAGTCCTTATGCACTCCTTGTTTCTGCAATATAGTTCTGTGATAGCCATGTCCTACTAACCCTGGAGAATAATATTCACTTCTTTGAACCATTTAGATGTTCATAAATAAGCTTGTGAGAAACATGCGAAGGGTTAATTTAGATCTCTAGCATAGTAAGATCGTCTATGATTACACCCCTATTGATGTAATAAGCACATTAGTTGTAAGTTAAAACACAACATACCTTTTCTAGGCGTTGCAGAAGGGCAGTTTTGAATTGCCGAACTCCACGTCCACTTGATGTTGGATCTAGTCTGTGAGCTTTCTCAAACGCATAGAACCGACCTGATCCCAACAAGGTTTATAGTGGATTCAAGTTCAGAAGAAGGTTGCATTTTTTCAAAACAGCAAGAAGAGAATAACATCTCTCTTGACAAGATTTACTATCTTTGGTTCATTTTTTGAATGGTATTATATTTGGTCCATAACTGCATGGAGGAGTGAAGAAGGTAATCAAGCTCAGCAGACAAAGCCCAAAGCCATTCATCTCAAAGTAGAATACAGAAACCAACCAAAGTGCATAAGCAAAATGGAATAATATAGGGAAATGTTAATGCCAAAAACTGTTTTTGATTGTGCCAAAACTCCAGTGCATAAAATGCTTGTACTTATTTGCAATGTACAAGCCTTTTATGCACTCTAATTTTGGCCCAATCAAAAACAGTTTTGGCATTATCACCACCCTAAATATAAAGAAAGAAAAGAATCTTTACGAGTGCTCTCATTTGAACTCAACGAAGGTTGACTAAAACATGGGCCATGAAACAATCATGCAATGCAACCTAAAAGTTAATTGCGTATTTGCTTGTTCCATGGGATTGAAAACCAGAAAAACTACTCTCCTCTGCAAACTAATCTAATATTGATCGAGACGAATGGGATGGATGACCTTAACAAAAGGGAGAACGGAGAACATAAAAATCAGTAAATGCTCCATAACTGCAGTTATTGTAGACTGTTGCGGAGCAAGGAGGTACAGAATATCAAAGAGTAGACTTGTTATAGAATATGTCAAAAGATATGATAGGAACTTAAGTGAAAATTTTTAAAGCCCACGTGGTACGAGATAAGCAATTAATTTTCCTTGTACCACAAAAATTTACATGCACCTTTTTTTATTTTCTTCTTCTTTTTTTCGATTAGGACATGCTGCCTATTCAGAGGTCAACATCTCTTGCTGAGTGTGTAATTAGATTCACAAAGTTAGGGAGAGAAGCACACTTCCCTCCCTTGGTGTTGTGGTATTCTTCAATGGCTTGAAGCCCTGGAAGCACAATGAATCATTCTTCAATGTCTTCCATTCAACTCGGACAACTTGGTTGATCGCAAGACGCAAGGTACAGAAGGGACGAAGATGAGCAGATAGGTGGTAGAACTCTTTCTTCAGAACATCGAACGATGTTGCTCCGACTCGAGGCCTAGAATCAACTACAATGACAATGTCATTTGTGCTCTTAGATGAGAAGAACTCTCTTTTCTTGTCCCTAACTCCAGTAAGTCCAAGATGATCAAGAAAAAAGTTCTTCCTCATGCAAAATTATCACACGTAGCAGCCGGTTTCCCTTCCCCAACCCCACGAACAACAAAAATATAACATGTCATGTCCAAAGACAGACTAGGATCTACATGCAATATTACAATATTGACTCCTTTCCTGTAAAACAACGACAGCAACTCCCGGAGAGACTATGAGTTTAGAGTATCTTTTTCTGTAAATGACTTTAATATAGTCTTTCTGGGGGAGTTCCTATCCTTATTTGCCCACAAAAGGAGTTTGAAATTGTGACATTGTATTTAAATCCTAGCCTCTCTCTTGACATGCTCTACGTTTGATGTTTGTTTTGTTGCAGAAAATGACAACCGGCTGATGACTGTGCTGATTGGGCATAAAGCATATTGCTGTTTTGATCAGCTTGGGCTTGCGTGAGATGCGGACAAGAAATAAAAGCATATTGCTGTTTTGATCAGCTTGGGCCTGCGTGAGATGCGGACAAGAAAAAAGAGTCGTTCTTGTCTAAGAGCACAAACGACATAGGGATCGTAGTTGGTTGTAAGACTCAAGTCAAAGCAACATCCTTCAAAGGCATGAAGAAAGAGCTCTACCGCCTAACCGCTCATCTTCCTATCTTTGTGATGAGCTCGAGATCAACCAAGTTTTCCTAGTTGAACATTGGAGAATGTTTCTTTGCGCTTCCCTGAGCTGAGGCCATTCACGTCAAGACAATGGGATGGAACCGTCCTTCTCTCCCTGAGCTCAACTGGGAGTTGATCCTCTCAACCAAAGAAAGGGAAGCCCAATCTCTGGTTTTCTGCTTGTGTGCTGTGAAGCCTCATGTAGGGACTCTTAAATTAAATGAGTCTAAAATATTGAGGAACTGAATAGTTTCGTACATGAATTCAAACAATATTTTCATAAGTAGATATAACTCAATACATAACACATGAAAATTGAGGGCGCTTGGGACTTACAAAGGTAAGCCACCCTGGGGTTGCTGGGCTCAACTTCATTAGCAACGCGGAGAATCGGTGCAATCTCAACAAGTGATGATGGTACCACCTCACTGTCCATCATAGTCTCTCCTAAATTACCAGCAGTCTGAGTCCGCAAAATCCGCCTCGGCGGCTGCGGCTGCTGATCAGACCCCCTTCTATTGTAAGCCATGTCTTCCTCACACAAATACTTAAAATCCCACTAATTTACCTGCAAAAAAAATTCAAATATCCCAGATCCCAATATCAGCAAGTAATTCTATTCTAGTGAAAGCAATCACACAACAAATTAAGCTTCCTTCTATTTCAACTATAAAACCAATCAAAATTCCAAGACACCAATAAACAATAACTTCAACCCAATATCAGCAAGTAATTATATTCTACTAAAGCAGTCACAATCACAAAATGATTTATCTCCCTTCTAATTAAAAGAATAAGACCAATCAAGATTCCAATAAACAGTGACTTGAACTCCTTCTAATCAATTTACCTGTAAAACCAATCAATCTTCCGAGTTTCACATATCACTAAATGATTCTCTCATGGTGAAACCATAAGCCCTCGTTTTGATTCTTGAGAAAAACCATAAAACCCAATTCTTAGCGCTTGAGACAACAGAGGATCAAACAAAAATTAGGGAATCTAGCAACAGATTAGGGGGTTTCTAATTTACTCATCACCAATCAAGCCGAACGAATTGGGGATTCAAATCAATTCAGAACTGGGACCGGAGTATAAAACCAAACTTAGACCACAGAGATGATACACAGGACAAGAAACCCATTCCTGTATCTATCGGCACAGAGAATAGTTGAAGTTGAGTAATCAGAGTATAACGTCTGCATTAAAATTTTCCAATACAACAGGGTGAGTCATGGCTTGCTCATGAGGACAAAACCTTGAACTCTGTCTTCCAGTGATTGAGTAGAGAGAGAGTGTGGTAGAGGGAGAATGCTGTAGAGAGAGGAGAGAGAGGGTGCAGGAGTGCTGCGTTGGGAGAGAGAGAGCTACCTAAACCTGAAACGAAGCAAAGAAAGCAACGCGGGCAAAGTTGACTGGGGAGTATTAAATTTGCAAAATCGCCACATTGGTTTCGCTTTTTTCTCGGTAATGAACCTCGGAGTTAATGATGAATGAATCTCTAGATCGGTACATATACTGTACTAAATTACTTAATACTCCCTCCCCCGACAAAATCAACATACTATACTTTATTTATACATAGATAGAAATAAATAAAAAATGTATTTTAAATCCAAAATGGTGGAAAATATGATAGTGGGTGTGCCAGGGTATGAGGATGGATAAATATTAGTAATTTAATTAAGGAGCTGTGTGACACATGACGGGGTTCATTTTTTTAAGGGGTAAATGCGACTTAATTTGACTCTTTTGTTCAATTAAGTAAATGGAAGTTATTTATTAGACTGAGTTGGCACAAAATCATAGCTAGAAGGCAAAAATCAAGCCAATTGAAAACAAAGGTGAATTGACACCATGCCCCAACCACAAGGATAATTAGTTTAATTTGCTCCATCTATTTCCCAACCCTTTTGGAAAAGTGACAGGGTTTCCCTTCAAAAATTATGATTCTGTAAACTATTAGAGCAAATGAGTTGCAATCAGGAAGTTGAGGGATAGTTTCAATAGTTTAGAGACGAAATACACAAATTATAGATGGTTTATGGGATAAAAATAAAATGAGTAAGATTTGGAAAGAGAAATATTTAGAAAATTAGGAGGGAGAATATTTTTTCATGTTAGGGGAGAGAAGTTCAGGAAAGAATAAGATTTCAAAGATAGGAGAAAGAGATTGAGATAAATTAAGAAAGATTTGTAAAGAGAAATATTTAGATAATTAGGAGAGAAAAAGAGTAATTTGAGTTTTTTTTTTTTTTTGTCATTCGTCATTCCTAATCTATTACATAGGGGGAGTGAGATTCGATTCCAGGATGCAATGTGAGGTATCCAAGAGCTCTACCGTATGAGCTAGCCACCACTTGTGGTTTATTTGAATTTGAGTATGCTAACTTAATTAATTAAATAGGACCCCTACCCTTTAACTCTATTGTTAATCTTATATGCAAGTAACATGCATAGGGCCAGAGGGGTAAGTAAGTCATTTTGAAGGAATTTGCCGATGTATACGCAAGTTTAGAAAAGATGTATTCCAAATTTCCAACAACTGTGAAAGACGTGAAAGAGTTTTATTTGAGAGAGAATAAAAGGGAAATGATTTTCAAACCCTCTTTTGTTCCCAAACATTTTTTTTTTGTCTTTATTCACTTTGAAGTTACCAAGTTACCCTTACCTCATGAGTCATTTTTTTTTCCATATGAAGGGTAATTTGATACTTTCAAGTAAATAAATATAAAATAAAATCTTGAAAATAAAATAGGGGTGTGAAAATCATTTCCCGAATAAAAAGAGAAAACTTGTGCTGAGAGAAGACTTGTTGAAGAAGACTAGGAAGAAATGAAGGGAACAATTTAATACGCTTGGTTGTCAGGCAAATCTAATTGACGACATCTATCAAACAAGACCAATATTGAATATGTAATTATGTATATCCAAAATATTTGTTTTGGGTATAGGCTTTTTTTTGTCGTCAATTAGATTTCAATTATGTATATCCAAAATGTTTTCTTTTTTGGTATAGGCTTTTTTCCCAAAAAAAAGCCTATACCAACAAAAAAGCCTATACCAAAAAAGAAAACATTTTGAATATACATAATTACATATTCAATATTGGTCTTGTTTGATAGATGTCGTCAATTAAGATTTCAAATATATATATATTTTTAATATTGGATAATAAAAATAAAAGTTATAAACATTTTAATGTGTAAAAATTAAAAATATGAGAGAAAAATGGGAGTGGGTAGAGGGGAGAGAAAAAATCAGTGAGAGAGAGAGAGGGGGAGGGCACGGAAGGAGAGAGAAAAAGTGGAGGGGAGATGGGACAAGGGGAGAGAGGGAGTGGTAAGTGGGTCCCCTTAACTTGAGCCCTTAGGGCTCTAGTTAGCATACGTGGAGACGCCAAGGGGCTTTCCACATGTGTGAGGCTCCATTCTTTTGTCTTTTTGTCTAAATAATATTTTTTTTGAATTCTCATAATTTTGTATTTAAATTTTCGTCTTAATTTTTGGAATTAGTTATTTGTATTGACAAGAAGAATTATAAAAATAAAAAATTGTAGACTGTATTTGAAAAAAGTTCACAAAATGGCACTTTAGACTAAGGGTGAGTTTCCGAGTAGATTTTATGAGATAAAATGAGAGTTTTGATTTTAGGGAGTTTTATCAAAGTGAGATAAAATCACATGTTTGTCTCACTTGATAAAATCTACACTAGATTTTAGTTGATTTTTGTCAAAAAGTGATAAAATCTATTGCTAAGCTTTTATCAAGTGAGGAAGTTTCTAGATAAAATCTGAGATTTTATCTCATAAAATCTACTCGGAAACTCACCCTAAAAGACAGTTGTTTGTGAATTTTTTTTTCTTTTGATTATATTTTTTTTAACAATTTTTTTTCCATCTTTCGAGATGAATAATTAATCCAAAAAATATAATGCGAATTTAATAAAAATTCAGAAAAGACGAACAAAATACGAAAAACCACAAAAACAAAAGAGTGGCAGTTTTTCAAATTTTTCTGGTTAAATTTTCAAATTTTATTAGATTCTTGTCAAGTTTACTGCGTATGTATTAACTATTCATTTGACTAGCAAATCTAAAGAATCAAAAGTTATGACAAAAAAAAAAAAAAAGAGGGAATTATATATGTGAGAGTTATGCGGTCACATTTTGAAATTTTTTGGAAAACTGTGGGCATCTAACCACGAGGGAATAAAGTGAATTTTACCTTCATGTAGTATATTTTAAACCATTAAAAGCACCTAGTTCTCAAATGCGAAAATCTATTGGGTGTGATTGGGGGACTCGCGTGGTGTCTTAGCACCCTTCAATTCTACACATCTTTTATGCAAAGTGTACGAACCCCTTGAAAATATGCAGTGTTAAAAGATGTTGGGATACCATAAAAATGGATTATCATGAACGATTTAACTTTAAAATTATTGACAAAATCAGACCATTAATTTTATAAATTAAAATTCAATTTTCAATATATGTATTGATGTCCGGTCAAGCTTTTTATCCATGGATATATTATTTCGCAGGCAGGCCTTACAAAATGAAATTTCATATTACAACAATAAATTCAAGGTGGGTCCACAAAGCGGTGACGGTCTGACTTTTTTCGCTTTGATTTTGCAGAACCACCCCCTCTCTCTCAGCACGGTTTGCAATAAGTTTTCTCTCCAATTATGACTCTCATTTATCGATATTTGTTTCTCTCCACTCATTACCCAAAAACTCGTCTCAGGTTTCTAAACTAAATAAACCTACCGCCAGCCCCAAGTGGAAAGGATTTAAACTGCATTCAGAAATAAATTGTTAAATTGTTACAAGAGAAAAATACTTTTTATTGTTTCAATCTGATTATTTACATATACAGTAAATATTTCAGTTGACAGGCTATAGTAGCGCGCAAAACGAAGTTTAATTTAGATGAATTTTACGCTATTCTTTTAATATTAATAAATTGAGCAGTTTACTTTTTAATCCGATTATTTAGAATATATTTCTTTGACTGACTACAATAGTGCGGGAAACGAAGTCATCTTAATTTATTTAGATGAATTTTAGTCTATTCTTTTAATACTCTTATATTAAATTGAGTACTGTAGTTTATTAGTTTTGAGGATTAATACTTTAATGTGTGGGGTTGGCATAAGATTGGCCGAGTTGTAATGGCCATTCTTTTTCGAAGAAGCTTCATAAACAAAAGAGAGGATAAACGGGTGAAAGAAGCCTTTGTACAATCGAAGGGAGATGTTGCATCAATGACCCACTATTCTTTTTCTTCGTTTTTCTCCGAGGATCAAATGTGTCCGGTCAGTTTAAGAGCAACTCAACTAATTTCTTTCCGGTTTCCCCAATCCCGTTAAAGGCAAATCATCAATGTCGGAACTAGGTCATTCACAACAAATTACTCTTGTGTTTTGACACAAAAAATCAAACGTTGGTCAATTGTGTGGGGAGTGCAAACACACTTGGGGTTATTCCAGAAACCGACTTATTACCAAACTGACTTATTGCGCTTTACGATATAGTTCATTTTCTCACGATACATTAATTTAAAAAGCCAACTTAAGCCAGCTTCTAACTTAAATCAACTTTTTGTAAGAGATGGTTTTCCATTTTTGCTAAAAATGTTATAAAAAAATTAAAAGTGCTACAATTGATGTGCGAGGAGGTGACCCGTCTTGAAATCCATAGGTAATAGTCTTTTTGAACTTTTAGCAAGGGATATAAAACCACCTAACTAAGGTACATCAAAAGTAACAAGTTGTTTGGAAAAGAAAGCTTTATCGAATTGGGATGGAGAAATTAATAGTAATTCTTAGAAATTAATGCACGAAGCCATGAAGGGTTGGGGAAAAAGGACGAAGAAGAAGGAAGGAATTGAGCTCTGACGTTACATGTTAGGCTAAGGTGGGTCCAGCCCATGGCCAGCCAAGTTTGATGATTCATATTGATAATCTCCCTTCCATCTTTTTGTTTATGGATGATGATGACTTGTAAGCAATAAGAAAAGGACATGCATGACACTCTATTATCGGTGGAACTCCACTTGGTTTGTCTTTTTAGTATTTGGTGATAAGGATTAGTGTGGTGAAAGAGATAAGTCCCTAAAAGTAAAAAGCATCCCCTTGAAGTTTCTTTATTCTCATTAGATGAATGAATGATCAAGATAAGGCTACTTTCGGACTTCGAGGTTTGCTCTCATTTAAGTTTTTGGGTTCCATTTTTCTTGCCAGCAAACTTTCGGAGCGATCGGATGTTATGCCCGATTGTTACCTCCAGAACTACAGAATTAGTTGATGTGTGCACAAACTGATCCGGACATCCGGTGTTAAAAAAAAAAAAAGCTACGTTAATTGTGGTCAGGGGGGCGAAAGAAGATATTATTATGGAAAGCATAAATGCAGTTAACTGTTTTCTTTTGCAGCAAC
The DNA here is from genome assembly GCA_036023075.1 of Gaultheria prostrata. Taxonomy (NCBI): domain Eukaryota; kingdom Viridiplantae; phylum Streptophyta; class Magnoliopsida; order Ericales; family Ericaceae; genus Gaultheria; species Gaultheria prostrata. The sequence continues at coordinate 49,306 of JAXBDA010000948.1, forward strand.
ATTGTAATGAAGATGGGATTTCTTGGGTATCATGCAGAGCAGATGTTACTTCTTTTGTCCCGTATTGGCGTTTTGTTTGTTATGTACCAGAAATTCAATTTTTTTTTTTTAGGAAACAAGCGGTTAGTGCATGGTTCTTTAAAAAATTTGATTTTTTTTTTTTGTCATTCGATATATATCTGTGGGGGGCTAGAGGGGTCGTCTAGAAGCTATCCATAGCCCTAAACCCCAAACGTCTCTGTCGAGACTTGAACCCTGATCTTGCTTGTGGGAGAACCAGAAGATAACCGCTAGGCTACAAGCCCTTTGTTAAAAAAAAATTAAAAAAATTTGATTAGCTTTTCAATAATGTCCCTCTTTCTTTACTTTTACGATTACTTTTTAGCCTTTTATAAAAGTTAGTTTAAGGAATTTCACACAACTTTTTTTATTTAACTTTACAAATAAGGTAAATCAAAAGTAAAATACTAGCAAGCAAACAAAATGGGGAAGGGAGTATTATTTGTTTTCCCTCTCTATCTTAAAGATGTTAAATTATTTGAAATTTTATGCACATTCAGAATTTCCATCAAAGACCGAAAAGAAGTACTAATTTAATTTCAAATAAAATTGCTTTCCACATCCTTCCACACTCCTCACAATCTTTCCAAACACTTGGCCACTTTCGTCTTTCTTCTCCACCACCTCAAAGCCTCAGGCATCCATTTTTTTGTATCGATAGTGGCGCTATCAAAATTATTTTTGTTAATGTCAAAATACAAACCTATTCAAGACGGATCCGCATGCTCCATTTCGTTCTATTTGAGGTTGAAACTTGACACACTTTTAATAGAATACAAGCTTGACTTTTGTCTAGTTCGGTAAAACTGAGTCATTTGATTTAAATAAATCTTTTAAATTGCTTTAGACTTTTCTGAAGTGATAATTACTTTTGGACTTACACAAAAATAAATAGTATGCAACAATATCGGTATAACACAGGGATAGTATTTTACTGGTATGCGACAATATTATTGGTATAACATGAGAGAGTAATTTATTAATTGGTACCAGTAACAATAAAACATACGATAATTGTAATTGAAAACATAAATTACGTTTAAAAGTCAGGACTGAATTTTACCGTTAAAATGAGCAAAATTTGATTTTAGGATAACAGTTTAGAACCATTGATATTTTAATTGGTTCTATTTCATTTGTTTGAATCAAAATTATTTTGTGCTTGTTCTAGTAAAATATATCTCAGATTGTACTAATATTTTTGCACTCAAATTTTTTGTCGAAGTTTAAAAACAATTACAAAAAATTTAATCAAGTAACCAAAATGACGTAGTTTCATATAAACTAAGAAAGTCAAGATTATCTTGTACGTCTATCGTAAAACAAGTGAGATACGTGTCTAAAATAATAATTTTGGCATGATTATTTTCAATAAATGCACTTTTGTGTTACTAATTACTATGATACTAAAGGATGAAATCATAATCGGTAAATCACAAATAGATAGTAGAACACTAGCTAGAAATCATATGAAAAATGACATGAAAACTCTGAACGTCTTTCTCCCAAAATATAATGATTGAAGTTCCACGTACTAGAGTAGCATCAAAATTGATGAGTTGGGTGAATCAATGCGAGTTTTGTAGTCTCTCGTAAAGACTCAAACTCAGAAGATATATGAATATTGCAATTAGTAAGACCACTTAAGATATTAATGAATAATGATGGACTCCAACTATTGAAGTATTTGTGATTATTCCAAGCAGTCACGAGACACAATTGTTCTTCCCAACATTAAAAATAAAAAAATCCAAATCAAACTGAGCCTTATCTCCCAAATCAATTGGGGTCGGCTACATGAATAATTTTTCTCCATTGAGCTCTGCAAATGCTGCAAAAATTAAAAAAATCCAAATTAAAGATATTAATCATAGGCTTTCTGTAACCAATTATCAAATTAAAATTCATGGAGTGGATGTACATGTTAAAAACCCAACTTTTACATATACGGAGTAGGTTAATAAGTTTAAGTTTGAGTCTTGTCAGTCTTTGGTCTTTGCTTTTTATTTCGTGTCTTGTCACTTGGTCTTCGGTCTTTGTTTTCAATTTTTAGTATCTTGTCGTCTTAATTTAGTCTTTCTTCCCAATTGTGCAAGAGTTCTCCTACCCAGTGTGTTGGGATCCACCCGTGTGGGCCAGAGAGTCTTATGCCTAAAGTTGTCTAAGGTTTCCTTAGAATTAGTCCTAGGATTATAAATACTCTTGTTGTCTCCTTTATTGACTGTGGTAGCACAATATGAGTGGAACAGGCTGAGAGTGTGAGAGGGAGAGCCAGTTGTGGCTTCCCCCGACCGGAGTGGGAGCCAGTTATGTCACGACCCAACCCGGATGCATGACTGGCCAGTGAAAAGAAGTCACCGAAGGCCATCTTTATTACACATTGTAATTTTTTTTCTAAAATAATAAGTTCTTTATCATAAAAATGCGGAAGCGTTTATACTTAAAAAAAAAACTTCATTATACAACTTCAGGCTGACATAAGTGATAATACAACAATTGTCCGTAGACTTATATTACAAACTCGTGGGCACTATTATAGGCCGCACCAAATACAAATTGTTTTACAAACTTTATTACAAACTTTTACAATACCGAAAATAAAAGCAGCAACGTCAACAACAGGTAAGGCTAAAGAGGTTAGCCCATTGTTTATCCACGACCTGAAATGTTTCATATAAAAACACAAAACATTTCAGAGAGAATTACGATATACTAAGTTCTCATAATCCATGATACAAAAATCATTTTATGCATTTCATTCCTTTTTAATAATAGAATAGGGGGAGAATAGAAGAAAGGGGGGAGAACAGAAGGGGGGGGGGGGGGAACAGAAGTATCTCTTAACATCTTTCATGAACGGAACACCGGCAATAATTGGGTAGCTAGCCAAAGATTGTAGGAAATGATATCAAGTCCCTAGAATACCCGGCAATATTCCTTTGTAAATGACCAACTCAACGTCCAGATGTTTCAATACCATAAGCACAATGATTTCCTTTTCTTTCAAGGAATCTCATGCTTTAACTGCTTCTCTTTAAGCAATTTAATAAAAGTACTTCTCTTTAAGTAATTTAATAACAAAGCTTCTCTTTAAGCAATTTTTAGTCACAATTTAATATCCAAAATCTCAATTATCAAAAATAATTTCATTTCAATTAAAAGTGAGACTTCCTTGCAAGCCGTCCAATTTTAATAAATTATCATGGGAGGTTTCAATGCCTTTAAACACATAATCACGTATGCTGCATTATTAAACCATAATTATGTAAACAAAGTATATTCGTAATTCTCACCTTTGTAGCGTGAACTGTGAATTACTACCCATGCGAATTTTAATAGCTAACATCGGAACCAACTCGAGTCACGTAATTATTCCACCGTTAATGCACTTTTTAATCGAGTCACGGGTAGCAGAGGAGAAGGCTGTTGAAAAAATGGTAAGGGTGGTGTATGTGGGACTACACTGGAGAAAGGAAGAAGTTTAGAAGATAACTTTACTTTAGAAAATGTGGGAGAGAGGAAGAATTTCGTGGAAAGAAGAAGAAGGAAAGTGAGACATATAAACAAGATATAAGAATAAAGAAATATGGGAGGGCCAACCCATTAATGGCAAGGCTCCTCAACTGCATTTTTTCCTCAGCAAATAATGCCACTGAAATGGCCAAACCAAATATCCCACTGACAGTGTTGAGTCGATCCCGTCCGCTCGCGCTGTCCGGACTTTGTTCTCAGAAATAATTCCAAAAATTTACCGGTGAGTGAAAAATTATTCCAAGATTGACTGCGGTGATAAAATTCTAATAAAAAATTAGATACTGAAACACGAATTCTATTTATGAAAAATCGAGTTATCACAAGTTATTACTACACGGAGAGGTTTTTCATGTGCATGTATTGTGAATATATACGATGGAGTTTTTCTCAGGATTATTGTGTGTGTTTTATGTGCGTGTATGACCCGGAAAGCACAACAAACTGATATCAGAGCTCTGGTGGAGCGAAAGGTCGCCGGATTCGCACTCGAAGCGTACGGATTCAAGAAGGAAAAAGAAAATGAAGTCACACGGAGGTTTTGCTCGCATGGTTTTGTTCGTCTCGATGAGACGAGTCCAACGGTGTGCTCAGGGTATTTTTTCGTCATTTGAGGTGGGCGTACGGACAGTTCGAAGGGCGCGCGGGCGGTGCCGGACGGACTGGTCTGGTCTGAATGGGTCTCGAGAAATGTGATCAGAAACGTTTTTGGAGCATAGAGTTTTTTCCTCTCTTCGAGACGATCGCAGGGATATAAAATTCTTCGCCGGAAGACGTTGGGGTGAACTGCACCTCAAAGTTTGGCATTGATTGGAGAGTGAGATCTACTCTCAGGCATTGATTTCACGCGCCACCAAAGGTTGAAGATGGGTGGGAGTTATCCCATGCTTCGAGAGCACGAAACCAGCGCCAAGTAAGCATGCCACGGAGGATGCCAAATAGGACGGTCAACGTCCACGTCAGTTGGTCAATGCTGACGTGGCATAACGTCAACAGGGTTGACCTGTTTGACCCGTGTTCGGGGTCAAAAAATTCAAAAAGATTAGGTTTCGGTTCAAAAGGGTCAAGGTCAATGTCACGCCCCGCCCCGCAGACAACACCCGCTGTGGGCCCGAGTCGGTGCAGACACGTGACATTCCAACTCAAAATCCCGTATCATCTCACAAAACTACATAATACAACACAGCGGAAGACTTCTCACATAAAAATTAAAAGTGTAAACGTCAAACCATAATCTCTAACGTCAAGTCACCAACAACTCTTAATTACAACCCATGCAGTTCAAGTATTAAAATATCCTTAGCTGCAACCCAACTACTAGCTACTACTGGATCGACCATAAACAACCAAATAAACAACCAAATAAACAAACCAACTTGGTTAACTAAGTCCTCGAGGTTAGCCCACAAGGAGACTCCAACACATCACCGGTAGTGGACCCACTCAAAAGCCACCTGCTATCTGGCAATCAAAGGAAAGCCAGAGTGTGTGAGACATAGAGAATGTTCAATAAAATATAACATAAATGACCATTCAATCAACATCAAGTATATAACAAGCACATGCAAGTGACACGTCTGCCACATCCTATGTATCCTAGGTCACCGTGGGAGCACACCCCGCTCGTTGTCACCGGTAATTAGGCGGTACAATGTACTCGCGGTGCAACCCAATCCACAACCCCTTCGCAGATACCATCTTTCACACACATCAATCATGCATATCATCAGCTAAAACATCTTTGTTAGCATGATATACATTCATCTTACAACAACACATCATCATCACGATTATACTTCATTAAGCATAATTATGTCAATCACACTCACCTGAAAATCGACCGAAGTATGCCAAACTATGGTTTTGGCACCTCCCGAATGACCGGCTCTTTACCTAGCCACAAACCAACCAATATTAGTCTATGAGCTTCTCCAAATGTCTCACATACAATAAAAAGACAATGATGTAACATAAACAACTTATAAGGTCACCACAATTGAAGACAAGTTAAGATACAACAACACTTCAAAACTGGTATGAAATATGACAACCAGCCCCTCTTATCTGGGCTATCATTTTCCATGGGTTCTGAATTAGGCCATGAGACCACCACCATTAGAAAGTAGACTTTCAGTACATAATTTTCGATATAAAACTTGTCCCATTCGGAGTCCGGATGACCAAGTTATGCTTGTTCGAAACTACGCAAAAAGTAACACAAATCTGCAGTTTCAACAAGTCCATCAACTTTGAATTGAAAACTGCTATAACCTGGCAGGAACTAAGGCACAAGCTATACATATTCACGTAGGTATATGAGTCTAGTTTCATAATCAAAAGATGGATTGAAATTCCAAGCTTCCTAGACAAAATTATAGCCGTTTCCGTAACATGTGACAGTGCTGCCTGCACTGCGAATTCACGACAGCAGCTCGGTAGAACAATTTTAGTATTTTCTGTGCTTCGAATAAAATTCTGAAAATTTAACACAATATACTAGACATCCATGGGTATCTACTGTAAAAATATCAGAAATTTATGAGCTCTCTAAGTACCCGAAATAATTCTGTCAAAACAGGTCAGAATCCAAATTTCAAACCTCCAACAGTGGGTTACAACCAAACCCACGAAATAATTGGTTCTAAAACTTCAAGAACCAAACCCAACACCAAAAACCAACTGAAATTAACCCATCTATGGCATGAAATCAACAACAAACTAAAGAATTCAAGCACAAAGAAGCAAGAGTTACCTAGTTAGGGCTTCAATTTCAATCACATAGCACAAACCCTCTAATTTTCCCCCTTGTTTCTCCCTATCTTCTTCTCTTCTACGTCTCTCTCTCTTTCTCTCACTCTCTGTTGATGAAAGGAAACAAAGAAAGAACCAGGAAGATAAGCTGGAGAAGATATTTCTCTAACCCCCTAAACTACAGTTTAACCCTCCAACTATTAGTTCTAACGGTTTTAGCCCATATCACAAAATCAACTTAAAAATGCAAATTAAACCCCATTTATCCGGGACGGGTATTACAGTCAAGGGGTCAAAATATGGTCAAAGGGTCTAAGTGTTGGTCAGAGGTTGGTCAAATGGGTCTAGGATTGATCTTTTGGAGGATGGTTCATTGGTTTTTTCGAGTTTTCGGAGCCTATACAACTCCATTTTTCGTGTATGAGTAGTCAATTTTTGACTATCTCGATGTTCCGGAGCCAATCGTGTGCTCCGTTTTTCATGTGGAGGCTCGGAAGCTGTTGTTATTGCTGGATTGAGCTAGAATTGGACGTTTAGAGGCGTTTTGGGTTGTGAGGAGGCTTATTTCTAGCTAGTTGGACTGTTCCGAATGCATTGGTGGGCTTGGATTGGGCTAATTCAAGTCGAATTTTGCGGTCCTAGACACATCCGGAGAGATTGAGGAGGGTCCGATGGGGTCAAGTCAATCTGATGGGATGTTGTTGAGTCGGAGGCAAACCATGGGAGTTTCGATGGGAGTCCAGGGCGTTCTGGGAAAGCCGGGAATGGAACGTGGATGAACCAGGAGGCAGAATGAGACCCGGGAAAGCTAACAGAGAGTGGCAGGAGACCAGGATAGTGGTAGGAATGGAGGATGGGTGACGAAAGAGGCAAGCAACGTTGGAGAGCTACACACCAGGAGTATTGGACAGACTTTGCAGTGATCGGAGGTTGACCGGATCAATTGGGTGATTGCAGATTCGCGGCGATGAAGCCGTGGTGATCAATCGGAGAAGCTAATGAGCAAGGATACATTCTTTCGAGTGTTGCATCTCTCTTTGGTGGGTGCGGATACACTTGATCGATGTTGGCAACAGGCGCTTGCTAGATTGACAGATCGGAGATGGTCAACAGTGATCAGAGGCAGTCTGGTTCAATCAGAGCCAATGAGATCTAGCAAGATTGGACGGCGTCCCAGATTCACGAGAGGTAAGTTGTATTCTCTTGATAGGACAGGATGCTAGAGTGGCAGAGCGCGGCTCGACGTAGCTGCAGGCACTCTGGTGAGGGGGTGTGGCGCTCATTTATGGAGCGCATACACCTTGGCAAATGGAGGCATCCTAGTTGAGGGGGTGCGGTACTCAGATTTTCTGATCTGCTGCATATTCTAGTTTTGCAAGGATATATTTTTTTCGAGTTTTTGTACTCTAGTTTGGTGGTGCATGGATGCTCGGCTGGATAGTGACACAGACACTTGCTAGTTGTAGCAGATTGGAGGTGGCAACATGGGGGTGCTGCTGGGACAACATTTACCCACTCGGGTTGGAGGTGGTGATTGTTCGGATCCACCCCGTGTGGGCCGGAGAGGCTTAGGCCCAAGGTTGTCTATGGTTTCCTTAGAATTAGCCCTGGGATTATAAATACTTTTGTTGTCTCCTTTATTGAGTGTGATAGCACAATGTGAGTGGGACATGCTGAGAGTGTGAGATGGGGAGCCGATTGTGGCTTCCTCCGACCGGAGTGGGAGCCGGTTATTGTTCCCCGGAGAGGTTTTTCATGTGTATGTATTGTGAATATATACGACGGAGTTTTCCTCAGGATTCTTGTGTGTGTTTTATGTGCGTGTGTGACCCGGAAAGCACAACACAGTGTATGTTGTAAGACCAAATTTTTAGTAATGAAAAAGTTCTAAAATTTATTAACCTTGTAGGAAAATAACTAGTACTCCTACTAAATAACAGAAATGAACCCGAAGAGAAAATTATAAGCAAATCCAAGCCCATTTGGCATCTCACGCTGCCCTTGAAATAAATTTATGTATCATACAGGGTCTTTAAAATATATTCGCCACTTTCACCATAGGTGCTTAAGGATTTTACTGGTGTGTGTCTCTTGGGATACAATGGTTGAATAGTCGCAATGGCACTGCCTAAAGTTGTATGATTAATCGAACCGTGTTGTGCTCTCACAGTCTCACTTACTGGGAGAACTCATAGGATAGAAGAAACAAGGAGATGGGAAGATCGAATCACAATGGTTTTTGTTATGAGCCCGTTTGGATGGAGTTAAAACTCCCCTCCAAAAATTATCACCCCTGATAAGGGTGGGTCCCATCATTTTGGCTTGGTTTGGCAACCAATTCTTCACCCCTGATAACTCTTCACCTCTTTGACGCTTTGTCTCGGATAATTTTTGGGCACCCTCTGACTAGCCTAAAAATTATCCGGGAGTGAGAGGATGGATTTTTTTACCACTACACCCCTCCTTATCCCCCTCCTCCATCAGCCAACACAAACCAAATAAAAATCACAAATTAATACTTCTCCAAATCTGATTTCATATTCACAAAAAGAAACCCAAATCTGATTTAAGATTCACAAAAAAAAAATACCTTAAAATTTTTATTTTTTATACATTCCTAGAAATCAAAAGTAAATTCTAAACAAGAACCAAACCGGATCATGTAACAACCCAAAGCACTCTGCAGCAAAGAGGAACAACTTGGACTTTTCCTTATTTTGCTATTCCCACCAGAAGTGAGGCTTCATTCTCAGAGGCAAGTCATGCCCCATGTGCAACATACCCTGGCAATGGACACCATTGTCACTTGACATCCATACTGATCTCAGACGGTTGCAAGGGCGTTGGTGGTGATGACAAGAGAGAGAGAGAGAGAGAACCTATTTAAAGACACTTTATACAACAATAACAACAGCTCTGAAAGGACAACTCTATGTGGTACCAACTTTGGGAAAATTAAATTTGTGCAACTATTGAGGAACGACCTTGTGAAGCTGTTGAGACACTGATGCAATCTCAATCATTTAGCTTCTGGTGCACCTTTTAAACAAGTTTTGGGCTAAAGTCTTAACAGTCCAAATTCAGGAAATTCCAAGCCCAACAACCCAAGCCTTTTTCTGATTGAAGGAAAATACAAAGTTAAGGTCCAAACCCAAACATCGGACCACTGGCCAACTAGGCACTATCCAGCCCCAATCAGGTATCTCTCAGTGGAGGAAAAAACAGGTCTCTCTCTTTATCTCTCTCATACAAACAAGTGATACATCAAGTGGTGGCTACTAACTAGCTCATGCGGTAGAGCTCTTGGATGCCCCACACTGCATCCCGGGATCAAGTCTCATCCCCCCCCCCTCATGTAATAGATTAAGAATGATGAATGACAAAAAAAAAGTGATACAAAGTTTTATTTGTCCAACCAAATGAGAGGCGGACAAATAGTCGTTTATAATTGCAAAGTTTTAGGCCTTGTTCTCCAATAGATTTTAGGTAGATTTTATGAAAATCTCATAAAATGGGCATTTTATGGAGAGGTGATAAAATTGAGTTGTTTTCCCAACTGATAAAATGTAGTAGTTTTCCTATAGGTTTTAGGAGGATTTTATGAAAATCTCATAAAATGACATTTACATTTTATGTGTTGAGATTGAAGTATCATAAAATGTGAGATTTTATGTACCTAAAATCTATTGGAGAATTAGTCATCTGATTTCATAAATTGAATTGGTAAAATTATGTATTTTTAACAACTAGATATTCGGGATAATTTGCATGTACATCGATTAATATCGTAATTCTTAAGTTAATGTCAAGACAAACCTCTGATGGTTTTTTGTAAGTTCTTAATGACAACTTGCCAAAAAAAATTCGGAGCCGCCGCTGCGGTTAGTTTGGTCTTTTAATATTGTGATTGGGTTCTGTTGTTTCTTGGTTCTAACTTCTCGCATGGCCTGACTCCTCAGATGTGACCGGGAAGACACTCCGATGGTTAAATGAGTATCTCGAGGAAAAGAAGAAAGTACATAGTGATTGTGTATAGGAGTTGGGGTTTATCCCTGTACCTTACATAGAGCCCAAGATTTGCCTTCCAAGTACTCGTGTGCCTGGCAAACATAGTAACCACTTCAGTTGACGTTATGCATGACATGTCGGATAAGATGATTACATGCACGTGCTGACGTGCATGAACAGCCCCCCATGAATTGAACAAGTCATAAGAGCCGGCCCAAACGTTTTGAGTGCCCTAGGCCTAATCGAAAAAATATGCCTTAAAATTTCTTCCAGCAACAATCACAATACGAGAAAGCCCTAAAATTTGAGTGCTTTTGATTGTATCGTTCTAATTTGTAACTTGTTACGAATAAAGTCATAAAGATCCAGATTTCAAAAATAAAATAAAATATCAGGTTTAGGCCATTTAACTAATATTTGGCCTTTTTTTAAGATTGAGCCACAATAGCTTAGGCCTTTTTGTAACTGATATTTGATCTTTTTTTTAAGGAGCTGATAAATCCACAACAACTTTTTTTAAAAGCCACAACCGCTCATGTTGACTGACAAGATTTACCCCTTTGACATTTATTCCATTAATTATCTTTTTTTTTCATTACTCTCTCACTCTCCCACTGACCAGACCACTCAAAGACCCACTTTCATCTATTTCTCCTAGGGATGGCAACGGGTAGGGTATGGATCGGGGGACCCTATTCTATCTCCCATCCCCAATTGGAGATTCATTTACCATCCCCGCTCCGATCCCCAACGGGGATATTAGATAATGCACCATACCCACATCCCATTGGATATCGGGGTTTCCCCAAATATATCCATATCCAAACCAAAATATATAAGAAGTTAATAATGAAACCAAAGTGCAAGCCCGATAATTTAAACCAATAAAGTAAAAAACTTCAAATTATTTTATTCTTACCATTAATGTAGAAAAAATAACAGTAATCTAATAAAAAATCAATCCAAGCAAACATCAATTTCTAAGTTTCATAAAGCAACAAACCAACAAATTTTAAAAAATAAAATGCAAGAACAAAACATAGCAGGAACATCATTTGAAGGAGCCAACAACCAATACTATTGAATCTTGATGCACCACTGCCTTCACTTTTTTATCCCTTCACCCCTGCTCAATCACATGAAAAAGGGTGTTTAGAAAAATAGTGTATGTTTAAGATTTAGCAGGAGAAGCTAAAGAAATAAATTACCACATGAGTGACACATGATTCGTCTGAATCTACATCATCATATATGGTGGCATAGCCTGTGGATGGCTCACCTGAAAAAACAATCGCGACATAAAAATTGGGGAAAAAAAATAAATGAAAGTTGAAAAAATAGAACACTACAAATTGAATACCTTGTATCTCTGAAGCCCAAAGCCAACTTTGTGCGCACATTAAAGCTTCCAATGTTTTTGGATGAAGCCTACTACGATGCGGGCTCACTAATCTACCACTAGCACTAAATGCCGATTCGGAAGCAACGGTCGATACCGGAATGGCCCAAAGATCCCTAGCTATTGCCTGTAAGGTTGGATACTTAGGTGCATTTGATTTCCACCAGCCCAATACATCAAAACTCGGGGTTCTTGGCAAAACATCCTCCTCAAGATAAAGATCCAACTCTGATCTCACATTATATTCTTTTTGGCTTTTCTTTCTACTAACAAACAAATCATATTCAGAAAGTGTCGCAGAATTCTTAAAGGGCTCTTGGCTAGAAGAGTAGTACATTGAAGACTCACCCCCACCCTCTCTTTCTAAACGTCGTCTACTTTGGTACTCAGTTAGCAAATTATGACAACATTTGCGAACTTTCTCAATTTCTTCCTGGGCCATATCTCCAAAAAGTTTATCAAAATAGAACTCAAGCACTGTCATCTTATACCTAGGATCCAACATAGCGGCAACTCCCACAATGCCATGTATACCGGACCAATATTTATCAAATTTTGCCACCATTTTTGCTGCCATTGATTTGACCACAAGATCAGTAGAAGAAAGCCACCCCCTTAATTCTAGTCTAATCTCACATAGATTTGGAAAACAAAGATTGGTTGTGGGATATTTAGTACCAGAGAACAGTTCTGTCACTCTAAAAAATATTTCCAATTTTTCACATATAGCTTTCGCAAAATCCCACTCGCAATCACTTGGCAATGTTTTGTAGTGCGAGTCTCTTTGCTTCAATCGAGAAAAAACTTCTTTATAAACCATAGCTGTTTGAAGCATCAAGTATGTAGAATTCCACCTAGTTGCACAATCAAGTCCTAATTTCTTAGTACTTGGAATACGCAATTGGCGGGCTGTTTCTTCAAATTTTTCCATCCTTTTAGGTGTTGCTGTCCAATAAGCTACACTCTCCCGAATTTTCTCAACACCTTCTTTTATCACATCTAAACCATCTTTCACAATCAAATTCAAAATATGCGCACAACACCTCATATGAAATAAATCCCCACCCAATAAAAGAGAGCTACTATCTAATTTTTCCAACATGCTTTCAACCATGGCATCATTGGTGGAACAATTATCGACAGTGATGCAAGAAACTTTTCTATCTAAGTTCCAATCCATCAAGCAATCCATCAAAGTATCGCATAGAACATCCTTTGTGTGTGGGCATGGAACATAAATAAACCTAAGATACAACATGAATAAATAAATTAGAAACATGCAAAATGAATCTCAAAAAATGACATCGAAAACAATGACATAATTTTGTTGTTAAAGTACCTCAAAATGCGGCTTTGCATTGACCATGAATCGTCAATAAAATGTGCGGTAACAGCCATGAACCCTTTCTTTTGATTACTTGAAGTCCACATGTCAGTTGTGATAGCCAATCTACTTTGGTTACCCTCCACTAAACTCAAGGTCTTCACCTTCTCATAGTCATACATGTTCAAGACAACTTTTTTTATTGTGTTCCTACAAGGCACCTTAAATAAGGGTTGAAGTGATGCCGAATACCTCTTAAAACCAAGATGATCCACAATCGAAAGAGGATATTCGTGCATTATTATTGCACGTGGAAGCTCTTTCCTAGCATTATCTTCATCAAAAGCATAAGTGGACAACAACGGCCTATCTCTATTAAAATTGTTTGTCAAAAGTTTTTGTCTCAACGCCCCACTCTTATGTTGTTTTGTGTAGTGCTCTTTCAAATGAGAAGTTCCAGAATTAGAACCTCCAACTAGTTGTTTTTTGCAATACTTACAGATCGCCTTCTTTTTCCCATTGATTGTTTCTTTTTTGAAGTGTTCCCAAACCCAACTCCTTAGTTTACCTGATTTGGGATCTCTCACGGGTACTTCACCAATATTTTCAGGCACAATGTTTTCAGCCATTGTCGATGGTGCATTGCTTCGATCCTCAACCAGAGTTTCCGCTTCATCAATATCAATTACTGTAGACATTGGTAACCTAAACGAGAAAAAAAAAAAAAAAACAATGAGTTTAAACTAACTAAATGTTATCATCCGTAGGATAGGAGACTTTGATTCTTAACTTCAAACAAGAGCACATAGTGCATACTAACCTTTGTAACTGTAAACTGCCGCAAGAAAAGTTTACTAGTTAATTTGCGCGCATTAGTCTAATGGTTATATGGTATTGGTATAGGTGTAAACATATATAGAAAACCTAAATTTACTTTGACTTTTTGAGATTTCTTTTATGAACTAGATATGCAATTATATTCTTAGTATATTATGTAGTAGTTTATAATAGGTAGTAGTTATTTATATGATTTGCATTATAATAGGTAGTAATTGACATGATTTGTTCTATAGGTAATTATTTCTATAATTAAAATAATACTCAAAATTCTTATTGACCTATATACATATATATATATATATATTAATAAATTATATAGTATATATATTCGGGTACGGGGCGGGTATGGGGCGGGTACGGGGATTCGGGGGCGGGGATAGCAAAATCATACCCGCTCCATATCCGAGCGGGTATTTGTTAAATCCCACCATACCCGCTCCTATTGGGGAATTTTTTGGATAAACCCCGCCTCCAAAATGGGCGGGGCGGGGCGGGTATCCATTGGATATGGGAAAATTGCCATCCCTAATTTCTCCCCTTAACCCCGTTCACCAGAGGCCACTGATCCAGGGTGAGCTTTCAAGCTATTCTCTTTCATCTATTTCGCGACCCACCACGGCAATTGCGTGCTTGTTCTGCTCCTTCTCTGACTCAGAAATGCAAGATCTTAACCAGACAGCTTCGGTCTTCGCCTGAGTATTCGCCGGAATATTCAAGGGAATCTTAGTTGATTTCCCAAAGCTCCATCTTGTCTTTCCGGTCACCGGAGCTTGTATTTTCCGGTGATTCCTTCTCTTTCTTCATACCCAACAAGAAAAGGTGGAGCTTGAATTTATTCACAATATCTTTTACATTACTGTCGAACGGAGGAGGTGGATCTCATTCTCATGGTGGGTGATTCACAGTGGATGAAATCAAATAAAGAATGCCGGAGTCCGGAGAAGAGATGGCCGAAAGAGAGGGAAGTGGGTTTCACTGCAATTACGATTAAGAGAGAGAGAGAGGGGTAAAGTTGTAAAGGATAGTTTATTGGTCGTGACATTAAAACAATGGGTCGTGGCAATAACGGTACCCTTTTTTTATTTGGGTAAAAAAGAGTCATAGTCTAGCTCATTTTTAAAAAATATTGGAGTGCCCCCAAAATTGACCATTTATGGAGTGCCCTAGGCCCAGGTCTTGTGGGCCTTGGGCCTGGACCGGCCACATACCAGCTAGGAATGAATCCAGCATACCCGAATGAATCGGTTCGGATTGGGACGGAATAAACAATACTGGTTTGGTTGAACCGAAGTAAGAGGGTCTGGGTTGGGGATTCGGTCAGGTCTGACCGTCCCTGCCATCCCAATACCATTGTCTTCACTTGGCCAGTGGTAGGTTGGGTCTCCGTGGGCTACTTGGTTCGGCCCACTAAGGTTCTGCTTTGGAAAAAAAAAAAAAGGCAATTAAATAGTTCGATTTTTGTATTTTTATTATGTCGTAAACCGATGTAAACTATAAGTAAACCAGTGGCTTATTATGTTTTGATGGAGGATCATATTTTATAATTAGACTTATATTAACCATAAATGACATTTATTAAAAAATAAATAAATTTTGATGTGATTTTTCTAATATAATTTTTGGGTGCTTTAAATGACTTAGAAATTAACATGACAAACCAACTTGCCGTAAACTTGGTTCAAAACTGAAACCGAATTACAGTACCCCAATGATTTGGATTATTCTCCAAATCTAGGATGTCTCTGTTTTGTTAATGAGAGTACTATTGCAAAATGTATCAGAGCTACAAAATTATACTCCATTTTTATTTTCTTTCACCTAGAAATTAATTAAGCAAACTGGGTGAGTTGATGCGCGATTATGGGATTTTATTAAGAAAATAACTTTTGCATTTCACTTTTTCTACAAACTCTAACTTAGGTTTTTTGTTTTTTCGGTCTAGCTTATTTTCACCTCAATTAATTATGGACGACCAATTCCACAAGCCAATAACGAAAGAAAAATGTTTAGTGATAATAAGTAGGGAATTGAAGAAGTTCCATTACTTCTTTGCATGGACAGAGCCCGGACTAGGCCACGGGGTGGCACCGTTAAATAAAAAATAATTACTACATGTTATGCGAATAATATAAAGAAAAAAAGCTAGTTACATGTAGTCTTTCTTCACACAATCCAAGAATGAAGGACTTAATTGTAGCCTTCTTTTGTTGCCTTGTTTTATACTCCATTCTCGTATAAACTGGCCATCCAGTGGCCTAATTCCTACTGTAGCCGACGTGTAAGTGTTCAGCCCATTCCCCAACGCTTTACCATTCATGGTTTGTGGGGCTCTGACAAGCATGGAAAAACACTCCCCTCCTGTACCGGCGGACAGGAGTTAGCTATTGAACAGTAGGGATGGCAACGGGGCGGATTGGGGTATAACCCGAACCGAACCGAACGACCATACCACTGCCCCGAAAACCGAACGGGTTAAGAAAGTATGTTCCATGGCTGAACCGAATGGGGTTCGGGGCAACCCCGAACCGAATGGGTACCCGATTTGATGTCTACCACACTTAAAACAAGCAGATAAACATAAGAACTTTTACCAGATTTAACCACTGCTCGGACTATTTCTG
>JAXBDA010000949.1:0-65828 GCA_036023075.1 Gaultheria prostrata
GCTGCCAGGCGTTCCCCTGCGCGCTGCCCTCTACCGAGGACGGGCTGGATGCCACTCCTCACCCAACTGTGCCCCGATCTCGGGCTAAGTCCACGGTATCACGTATTCGACGATGGTGAACCCTGCAATGGGTAGGGGGCCAGACGGATCATGGTGAAGCCAGCCGCTACAGTATCCATTGTATCGAAATATGCTTTATTTTTCTTATTTCTTTACAGGAGTCAGTATCGTGCTCATGTGAAAAAAAAAATTATTTAACAAATTGATTGTCTGTTCTTTCTATGATTCCTTTTAAGTGGGACAGAATTTAATGTTTGAAGGAAAAATTTAATTCCATCATACATGTTGGGATTATGAACTTGTTCAAAATGTGGAAGCTGGAATTGGAATGGACACTTGCTAAAAAATTAAAAATTTATAAAGCTGGATTTGCAATTGGGAGTTGAAACCATTAGGTTTATGGTAAATTTACATTGCTTTATGTCATTTTGACATTCCTTTATGTTATTTTGAATGTTAAGGGTGTTGGATATTAAGTTTGTTGGCTTTTTTGGATATTTGTTTTTGTTTGATATTGAGTTTGTTGTTTTTTTTTGGATATTTTTTTGTTGCATATTATGTGTCGTAACTCTATTAAAAAAATTGTTGACAATCAATTTACGTGAAAAACCGATCCAAACCGGTAACTGTGGTTTTGGTTATGGTTTTGATAAAATGAAAACCGGTGACTTTGGTTTTGGGTATTAGGTGTTGTGAAATTTTAATTACTTGCAAGTGCATGAATCGTACTGAAATATAGCTTAGCAAGAGCGAGGTCGAACCCACAGGGACAAATATGGCGTGGCTGAATAACTCAATTAATCTTATATAAAATTCCTAATCTAGTTCAGCAATTTTTTTGGAATTTTGGTGAAACAAACTTGAAAATTCAAGAGAGGGATTTTAAACACTTAAGTAAAATACTAGGGTACCGGAATCCATTACACGTGCAATATCTATATTATTTATGCTCCTTAATTCTCCAATTTCTCTGCACAATAAACTGGCGGCAAAGCTCTTTTATTATGGAAAATAATCTTGACAACTCTTTTTTTAGCTTTATAAAAATAATCCTTCTTTTGCCAAACAAAAGTATAAAATCAAAACATCCACTGAATCCGTCAAAACACAGTCTATATCCGCTTTCAACAAATCATAGACTGAATCCAACAAAACACAATGGAAATCCAATTTTAATGTTTCCAGTGAAAAATAGGCAAATGAACAAGAAGAATTTTACTAATGAAAGTATGCTATTTTTTTTGGAGAAGTTAAGTCACATAAATAAAATATATATATTTAAACATGTAACTTCATCCTCACCCTGTCAACTAATTTAGCCTGACATATTTGTTAAATAAAATGAAGACAATAAATAAAATAAACTTCCTTGACGGCACGGCATTGAACGGAATAAAGTTGCTACTCTCAATTTGTTTTGAAGGAAATGATACAACAGAGGAAATGGAAAAAAGACCGGAAAATGGAAATGAATAAACTGGACTATGCTAAGCTCTACTGACTTTCTCCTTGTCCGAACACTTACACTCCCTTTTATGGGCTTAGAATCAGTACCAAACAAAAGAAATGGATAGATACAAATTAAATAGTACAGTATTTTCTTTGACCAATCCCACGCCAAATCTCCACTTGAGATTGGCCGGCAGCACTTGCACACATGCACGTTTTTCTCCTTTTCCTGCAACTTGATGATGGGGAAAATGTTCCAGTGCTTGAAACACATGTGCAACCAGGAGTAATTATCCAGTGAATCTCGGCTATGTGCAGCAAGAGGGAAATTATCGGGTGCTTTGCGGAACATGCAGCTTTCATCCAAAAATTAAGGCTTTTGCTCTCACCAAGAGTTGAAATTGGGATGTCTAGTGTAAAAGTCTACTCCTTCACCACTTATCCTACAGCACTACATGTCTTTTCTCTTCCAACTTTAATATTTAAAGTAACAAAGCCCAGATTTTGTATTTTCCCCTTCTTTTCCCTCTTAACACTTCATTTTCCTACAAAATACAAACTAAATATAATAAGAGCAAATAAAACATAACATGAGGTTAACATCATTTAAGTTAGAGATAAAAATATGCACTATAACGTGCACAACATTAGGTTTGGTTTTAATATTGGTTTTGCCAATAACTACACCAAACCGCACCGTTGCCATCTCTGATCATATAAGTACTTATCAAATCAAACAACTAGTCCAGCCAATGAGCAAACTAAACGAAAAGAAAATATTCTCACACACCGTCTATGTCTGAAGACACTGTTGGAGATTTTCAAAATAATAAATGATTTTTGGTTTGGGGGTTTTATGAAAAGATGTTGAGAGAGGATTATGTGAAAGGTTGAACACATTTTCACATAAGTTGTGATTTTATTGAATGGTAAAAACACCCATTTAGATTGGGATGTGTTTATTACGAATGAATAGGAAGGGATGTGATACATGGGGTGCCTCCAAGAGGCATGACCCTTCCTAATGAGTGTCTATTGATAAGACACGTTCGTTCTAATGTGTGTCTTCCAATGACATGATCTTTCATACACGGGTACCTATAAGACTATAAATAGGCTCTTCGTAAAGTCATTTGATGTACCAAAAATTTCATAGCGAATTGCTCTCTCTCTCTCTACACACTCTATTCCTAGATTCTTAGGCATACTGATATGTCAGTCATTCTCGAGAAATTAAATATCAGTTCTTGGTTCTCTATTCTCATTTAGCGGATATTCTGTCTATCTTCATTTGTGCAAACGCAGTAAAAAAGAATCTCGAGTTCGGTTTCATTGTATCTTGGAGACAGATTTGCTGTTAACCGAGTGCACACTTTAGGGTAGGGGCAAATAATATTTTTAGGAAAGCGTTATTACAACGTGCCTCGAATGTGATATATTGTTCCTAATTTTTCTACGGAGATGACGCCATCAACATATTTTGCAGACCGATTTTCCAACAGACACGTCCCCTCCCATTTTGAAGTCGACGATCAAAGCAATACATTACTCTCTTCAAATAACAAAGGGAACCACTAACGGTATTGATGTTGAATGTAAGATAATGTACAAAAACGTCGTGTGGGGTCCGCTCCAGGTGCAATTCTTTTGTGGAATTTATTAGTGGACCCCACACAAACATCTATATATTATCCTTACATGCATTTAATATTGATATCATAATTAGCGTTAGCGAATAATAAATGCATTCTCAGGAAACAATCTTTGCAAGTTAATTACTTTACACAAGTATAATGATACTAAAGACATTACATCCCGTGTAAGATACGCTCGCAACATAAACCGGACATCACAAATTCTATTCAATTAAATTGCGGATGGTGCAAATTAAATTAGACCTAGTAGTAGTGTGTGAATCGGTTTCTTCTATACTAGTAGTAGCAGTAGTGGGTTAATCGGTTTCTTAGTTAAGGTTTAGTTTCTTTATTGGAAGACAAAATCAAGGTTTATGATAAAGTCAGTGGTAAAAAAGAAATAGTAAAATTAATATAAAGATGTTACATCACATATACTAGTTTTATAAAGTATAAACAATAATCATTCATAATTTTAAAATAGTATTACACTAAGCAAGAATTGGGGATAAAGCCGTGACTGATGTGTTTAATTACTCCCTCTGTCCCAATTTGCTGGACCCTTTTGGGCAGTCGTGCCACTCAAACAATTGTCTATATTTCACAATCTATAAAGTTTAATAGGATTTTAAAAAATTTGTATAATAAAACTAATTGAGATCTATCAAACAAGATCCATATTGAATATGAAAAATATTATAAATTAGAAAATATAGACGATTTTTTAAGAGATCCCAAATAGTGAAAAGGGACCAACAAATTGGGACGGAGGGAGTATTATATTGTGAACTTAGGTCTCGTTTCACTAATTCAAAAAATTTAAAAAGCCAGCTTATTATGAAAACTGAGGCAGTCACTTCGTCACAATACATCACATAAAAAGCCGTGAAAAGCTAAAAAGTCAAAAGAACTCTCTTAGTGAACACCCCATAATTGGGGCGATGATCAAAAGAAAAACTAATTGGGACACATAAAGAGCAAAATTAATTATTTCTTCTTTTGAATGAGAGTTATTTGTTCATTTACTTTGTTTCACTTAAACTCATGGGTGTTTCACTTAGGTAGCTTTTTGGTTTTTTTGGCTTTTCACGATTTTTTATGTGATATATTGGGAGATAGTGATTGCCTCAATTTTTGGAATAAATTGACTCTTTGGCTTTTTTTAGTTAGTGAAATGAGACTTTAATACTCCCTCTGTCTCCAAATTTTGTTCCATTTTCGGAATTCGTGCCATTTTTCTTTTGATTATATCTCGTAATTTATATTGTTTTACGTGATTTTGAAAACATTGTCTTTTAGAACTAATTGAGATCTATCAAACAAGATCCATATTGAATATAAAATTCATTACCGATTTAAAGTTATAAGTAGCTTTTTTTTCTAATTAGAATAGAACCAGGATAAAAATTTGGGGACGGAGGGAGTATTATTGTAGGCTTATGTTACATTATTCAGGTAATTCAGATATTTATATTTTTCAGTAATACGGATTATGGAGTGAAAAAAATCTTATATCGCGACTAATATGATGGCTGATTTTTCCAAAAAAATTCTTCCAAGTCATCTCCATCGACCTCCTTCGTCTCCACGGAAACCATCTCTCTCTCTCTCTCTCTCTCTCTAGCATTTTCTTGCCTTACATCGCTTCAATTCACCAGCGATGCAGGAAACAGAACTCCACGATTTGTCCGATGACTCCGATTACGCCGCCTCTATACATCATGTATGCAATTGCTAATCATTCAGTTCTGACTTCAATCTCATTTACGCAATTACGCCGCCTGGAATTGGTTGTTTGATTGGAATTGGTGTGAAATTTCATGAATTCAGCTTAACATTCCCGTAAATTTCATTACTTCAATCTCATTTACGCAATTCCGTAGATCATTCAGTTCATGATATGTTCACATTCACTGGGTTGGGGTCATTTTGTTAGATGTTGTGGAATTTGGTCGATTTGATTGGAATTGATCTGAAATTACACGAATTGAATATAAGTTTTTTTTGTGCTGTGTGTGATAGGGTTCAGCTAGCTTGACCCGGAATGGTAGTAGTAAACGGAGCTCAGAAAGCGAGTCAGATGGTGCGGAAGTTGTTTACTTGAAAGAGAATGTGGCAGTTCATCCAACTCAGTATTCATCTGAGAGAATTAGTGGGCGATTAAGATTAATTAAGCAGGGATCTTCTTTGTTTATGGTAATAACTTCTTGTTGCACATGAGAATTTGTAGCATTGCAAAGGTACATGCAGGGTCGGCTTCAGGATTTTAGCTAGGTGGTGACAACTGACAAGAATTTATTGAAAATTCTTTTATGCAAAATTATAGAATGAAGATACTTATTTTGGTTGGAAATTTATCGGGCCTCGTTTATTTTGTTTTGTTGAGCTATGTCATCTACTTACTCATAGACTTGGTGAATTTTCATTTACTTTGTCTACCTATCAATTATTCAGTACAGCCAATACTAAAGAGAAATCAAGTTATATGTAAAAAATACAACAACTTCGTGCATCTTTTGGACCCAGGGGTTTCGCTTGAACATGCTAGGGATATAGCGTAGCTGCCCTTGCATATGTACATGTACGCATATGTCATGTGTGTGGATACGAATGGTTATTGTGACATCATGTTTCTTTTGCGGTGCAGACATGGATTCCTTACAAAGGGCAAAACTTGAATGCAAGGTTGTCTGACAGAGGTTAGCCCTACTATCCTGATTTTAGATGTTTGTCTGTGTATATTAAGCTATGGTCTTTGTACTTTTTTGTGATGTGAGTTCTCATACAGATAGGAATCTCTATACAATCAGGGCTGTACCCTTTACGGATGTCCGGTCAATCTGTCGACACACTCCGCCTCTTGGATGGCAGTACATAATTGTTGTTTTGTCATCAGGTAAAGGAACACGTGTGGTTCTGTTCATACACTAGTTTTTTGGGGTTTACCATTTCATGTGAATTGAAATATAAAGCTTCCAATTCCAGATGCATTTGGCCAAAAACGTGATTTTTTGGTGTAGGTCTCTTGCCATTTTTGGTGCTCTCCATGTACCATTTTAATTTGTTGTTAGTGTCATTGATTTTGTCAAGGTTTCAAATGATGGGGAAGGTGTTCAGGTTTATTTTTTTCTAATTTTTTCGAATGGTTACTCAAAAAATATTTGCAGGATTGGCATTTCCTCCTCTTTACTTCTACAATGGAGGAGTCAGAGAGTTCCTTGCTACAGTAAAGCAACATATTTTTCTTGTCAGGTGGGTTATGGTTGGTGTTAACTGTTCTTGTACGAGAGTCCTTTGATTGCAAGTATTGATTACTTGTTTTTTTCAGGTGCTTTATTTCATCAGCACTTATTATACTGGTGTTATACAAGAAAATTTAGAATCTGCAGTGAATATGATTGGATGATAATATTCCTCTATTCCAAACTTGGTTAGAAGATTGAGTCATAGAACATACATTCCTCCTTGTGCGATGGAGAAAACTGTACTGACAGTGACAGTTCGTCATCTGATATGTTTGTTCAGGGACTTGAACTAACTCAGCACTCGAGGAATAAAAATTGTGGGTCAAGTTTGTTTGCTAAAGTGCATCGGATTGGGTAGATAATCCTTGGGGCGCGGAAATCTTGTGTTGGGTTAGCCAAAGGAGGTCTGGACTTCCGGTTCGTATTTATAACCATTGTATGCGGGATAAAATATCCATGGTGGGTAGGGGTCATTAACTACAGGATAAATTATCTCTGCAGTTGATCCACCGGTAATAAGTGTATGGGACCCATCTTATCCCATCTCCAATGCCCTTTTAGCTGAAGTTGATTGCCCGAATCCCTGTTTGGAACTTCATCCCCATCTCCACGTGACCACCTCCATGGGTATAGTGAATGTTGTCAATCTTGTAAAGCGACAAAAGGACCGTATTTAAATTTTCCTCCAGATGTTGTGCCATGCCAATCAACTACGTTATATGGTTTGGTAGAGTATCAGACCAAACCAGACCAAACCAAACCAAACTAAACTGAGTCTTAAGTCTCAATCAATTAGGGCCGACCACATGAATCCGTTTTCTCCATTAAGCTCTGTCGAGGGCATCGTGTTCCGTGATATCCAAAAACATGGATCTTTTCGAATTACTGCCCCAGAAGTAAATTTTGGTCTGCCCCTCCCTTTAGTGCTACCATCTACTGTAATGATATCACTCATCCTAAGTGCGCATCACCCGATATACGATAGACGTGTCCAAACCACCTCAATAAGTAGATTGTTTATCGTATGGTTTTCCTAAGTCTATGAAAACCACGTGGAGGTCCTTTCTTTGTCATACTTTTTCCAATCTCCTTAGTCCTAATCAAATACCATCGATACTTGGAGAAGGTGTGTGATATTTGTTTGATTTGTTTAGTTGGACATTTACCAAGAAAGCATTTGACATTTTTAGTTGACCGTTAAACTACCATAAGATAAGACTCGGATTTTAGATGAATGTTCTATGGCAAGTTGGCAACTCCTAAGCACCATTTTTCCAATAAATCGTAACAAGATTAAGACATGTTTTTTTTTTTCCTAGTCTCTGTGTCCTTGAAACAAAAAGTAGATCAATCCAACATGCAGACATCTACCCGCGCCCAACACACATATTGACACATGTAGTTATGGTTGCTTGCCTCTTCCCTTCCTAGGGACTGAGAGCTCACCTTAAATTGGCCTTAGAGTATGTATGTGTTGACATTGAGATGTGTCTCCCAAATAATGTACCTGTATGAAACCTTACTTTGTAATCTTCTTTTCGAAGTTTGGACCTGTTCACGAAGCAACGATGCTTATACGTGTTTTGATACTAGCAGTTGATGGCTAATCAGAGTGAGATTAGGCATCATCAAAGGGTGATTGATTAAGGTTACTAGAAGTTCTGTTGCTACTATTGTGTGCTATATTCTTTGGTTGGATGTTAATTAATTTGGAAGTTATTGGAAATGACAGCATAAGTCGTCAGTTTGTGATGGATGAAAGTGTACATTTTTTACTATGATTTTCTGCCGTTTTGTATATTCAGTGTAGTATTTCTACTTCCTATTCGTTTAACAAGTTGTATGGACATTTCAGGAGATTTTGCTAACAAGTAGGCACTTTAAGTACATGTAAAACAGCAGATTTTTCCAGGGATTATCTGGAACTGGAGATTTTTAAGGTTTTACTTCTACAGAAGGTTTGATTAAAAAATGTACCAACAAAACGGGGTAAATCTTGAATCTAGATAAAAAGTAGATTCTTTGAGGAAATTGTCCCGGGAGCCGTATAAAGGAGCTTGGATCTTTGTCTCTTATGGGCATATCAGACGTACTATATGCTTAGCAGGAAAAGGGATGACGAAACAAAACGAAATGGATAAATGTTCTGTAGATTGTGATCAAGTCCCGCACAAGTTCGTTGACAGAAATTCGTGATTATATAATGTTTAGATTGTGGGTGTGATGCATAACATTTCAGAGCTGCTGCTACTGCTCTCACGGTGTTCTTTCCTTTTTTATTTTTTTTTATTTTTTTATAAAAGTTAAGGAGTTCTTGTAGTGTAATACCAGATTGTGGCAATTCTGGGTCTTTAGTTTCTGTGGATTTACTTTCTTGTTAAGCCATTTTATGAGTTATTGGCCTTAGACTGTTTGAGGGAATTTTATGCATAATCTCTTTTTTCAGGTCAGCAGAAGATTCTAATGTATTTCTTGTGAATGATTTTCAAGATCGTCTACAGGTGTGCAAAAGGTTATCATTTAAAGCATCTAAAATGTCTAATATCAGTGTACTTGATCTCCATAATCATTGGTATTCACATTATCACGACCCAAAATTGGCCCTGGAAGCCATGACTGGCCGAGCGAGCGCAAACCCGCTGAAGGCCTAAATTAAATCTAGTTTAGGGATTTCATACGCCACTTTGCTACAATCAACGGAAACCGAAGTAAATGGATTCGGAAAGATAATTACCATAATCCCAACTCTTAAGTGTAGAGTTAAGGTGATTACAAACCATCAAAATTTATGCGAGACCCCATAGCTCAAAACGAGATTGAGGAGTTAATGCCCGTACCCACTATTCCTTGAAGAAAGATGAGTTAGACAATAAGATAGATCATTAAGTACCAAACTTCAAGAATATGTTGTCTTCAACCCTTTCGTATTTGTCCAAGGACCATACATCATTTTATAGGAGGAGATCAAGGTAATACTATCATTTGGTGGTTTCTTACCTGGCGTTAGTGAGGAGTGACCCCATCGTAGATAGATGGTATGATATCGATACCAAGTTGGGTGCCTGCACCTCCAACCTTATAACCTTATGGCACTAGCCAGTTTAGCGTTCCCTAGGGCATGAGATACAGTCATAACTAGTCGTAAATAGCAAACATGCATAAGCAAATCATGAAGTTCCTTCCTTTAAAATATATTCCGAAAGGTTGAAAGTTTAACCGTAGTAGTAAAATACATGTGAATAGGCCACTTTTTGATAATCCACGGTCTAGCAATATAAATAGCTCGTATAGCTATACACAAAATTCACATTGTGGCCTGAAGGTCACAGATTCAATTCTCAGAAACAGCCTTGCTGCTTGCATGGTAAGCTATGAAGCACTGGTACTTCTAACATACTCGTACCCGTACCATGTTGGGTACTGGTACTTCATGGGTACTTCTAAATACGCACCGGGTACTCTGAAAACATGCCGGGTACTTTTGAGTTTCTGGGTACAGCAGTGGGTACTTTTCTGGGTACTTTTGGGTCTATTCGTAAACATTAAAAAACTGTAGGCGTTCCGCGTGGAAAAAAAACCTCAAACAGCTGGCCTTAATATGTAATACTCAATGGGATAAAGTCATAAATTGAAGACCACGACTCAAGTAGGACACCACATTATACCCAAGGAGAGATTAGGTTGTGGGACATTGCCGGAAATGCATTTGATTCAATGGGGGTTCTGGTATTCTTGATCTTTCACTTGATGAGCCATAGATGGAAGCTGTGTTGCTTAGAGATGAAGTTGATGAAGTTCAAGATCCTTAGTTCTCAGAACTATTTTCTGTCTTTCTTTCTTTCTTTCTTTTTTTTGTTTTTTTTGTTTCGGAGCTTACTTTAAGTGTTGTTGGTATGTACTAACTCTGAAACGACATTGCATTGCTTTGATCTAGGATTCTAGGCACGTTGAGCTTGATGTATGAACTCTTAGTCTCTTTAACTTTTATTGGCAAAATGGGTTTATTATTTAGTTTATGCAATGGAACATAGTAAAATAGGAAAAAATAAAATAAATTACACTGAGGTACCTAACCGTATCTGTACCCTACTTTTTTAGTTTTTTCCGTATCGTGTACCCATACCCGTATCCCGTACCGCTACCCGTGCTTCATAGATGGTAAGGCTGCACACATGAACCCCTCCCCAGACCCTGTGTATGTGAGCACTTCATGCACTAGGTATGCCCTTTTACACGATCAATATTTTTAACTAGTTTAAAGTAAATGATCTTTTACTTCAAAACATTTAATAAAATGCATATAACCGAGGTATTGTGTAACTTACTGAAAGATAGTGCCTAACTCCGTAACTCGTCACACCGAGTTATCCCAATGAACAGGTACCTAAATGAAAGCATATTAACAATTACTACTTATGAACAATATGTGAATGGCAACTGTGGATGTACTAGGGAATACTTTGCTGGGGAATACCTGCACATGTAAATAAAAAGAATTACGGGTTCATTCTGCCACTACTGTTCCTGTTGCAAGATCATCTGCCATTACATTGTGTGTTATTTGTGGTTTGATTTGACATAAGTCTGTCAAACTTTTGCGGTTATAGGAGGATCATTTCTTTGTTAGTTGAGATGCAAACATTGAGCTTTAGGTTGCTTCAATCGTATCTCGCTTCTGTGAAATCTACAACAGCGGGATGTCCTCCTGATTTTTCATTTATTCTACATTGACTTTTGGTTTATGGAAATAGGGCGGCTGGTTGAAGTTTATACTGATTATTTCTGTTTAAACCTTGTGTATGTTTTTCATACTATGTGATGCCTTAATAGTTCATTTATTCACTATGTAAATTAATGCTCTCCGTTGATTACTTGAACTATGCTGTTAATCTTCTTGGACAGAGAACTTTATCTTCTTTGGAGTTGCATAGGACTGTTTCTGCAAACGTACTATCTTCAGCGATATCAGTTGGTCAGTTCCCCTCGAACGAAAATCAGGAGAGGAATGAAGGAGGTACCTTTGATGGAAGTGCAAGTCATATTCAGAATAATGGGAGGCAGAGGCAAAAGGTTCCTGCTCGGGATCTTCCGATTAAAGTGTTAGAAAAATTCTCTCGCGTGACCAGACTTGCACGGGAAACCACTTCACATCTTTTCCGGGAAAGTCATAGTGATGGTTTTGGTGCTAATGAGACAAAGAATCATAACCCGACTCCCCATGGTCACCCTAGCGATTTGGTATCCAATGATGTAGAAAAAGTTTCCAGCGAAATTCCTGAAGCCTCAGATCCTTTGGAGGTAACCTTTTGTTGCATTCACTCCTTCACAACAAATATCTGTATTTCAGTGTATTTATTGTGGTCTCGGCGATTCTTGTTTTGAAAGGGTACATGTAACTTTCTGATAGATGGAAAACTAGATCCAAAGTTTTTCGTTTATTCATTTTCCTTTTGAAGTTTATATAACTGGGTCCACATATTATGCTTTATATGCTCTTTGGCTGCATAATCCAGCAGATGGTGTTATTTACAAATTATGTATGAAAACCCTTACAAAATAAGAGCGAGACTATAGGATAGTAGTGTCAAACCCAAGCTACATCATCTCTTATCTGGACTGTGTATGTGTTGGAAAGTTTTTGAAATTTGTAATTAGATCTAAGGTATATGAATTTGCTGTAGGACCCTGGATTGAGTATCGGATTCAATTCTGCTGGAGTGCCTAAATTGTTGACATTTACTTTGGTATAAAAAATTTTGTTGAGTAGAAGTATGATTTAAGGATCAGAGCGTTTTTTTTTCTAGGGTTTTGTTCTTTCAGTTAAAAGAAAAAAAAAATAAAAAATTGTCATTTTCGAATTGTCTGATGCAGTCTGTCTTCGTTAACAGAAAACTCTGTCTATTAAAAGAGATGATTCTGAAGAAGCTGTCACAAATGTGGGAACTTTTGAGCTAATCGATTCTAAGGAGGTACAAAAACGAGTCTTTTGGTGTTGTTTAAATTTTTAGGTTTGTTGCATTGCCATAAGGTTTTTTCCTCATTTTGAGTATGAGCATACAGGTGTTGAGTTACTTTCCCGGCCATTGCTGTTCATAAAATTTCAGCAATTTGCTGTCCCTCAACTTCAGCCTTTGTAATTTAAGCAGGCAAATGGTGACCTGTGTCCATTGTTTCTTGCTTATAAGTAGTTTGTGAAATGAGAATGTGGAACATAGTATCATCCATGCATGCTTGATTTCTGCATATGTGAAGTTCGAACAAGAGCATCTGGGGAGATTAGGGATGCACAACTACCATTTTTTATCGACTATGCAGAACTACCTGGTTGTGGGTAGTCATGATACTTAAAAGGATAACATTTGTTTTGGTTTTCATGTTTTGACATCAGTAGTTAAAGGATAACTTCAAGGTGATTTGAAGACCCTTGATAATGGGCATGTTATATTGTGCCACTTAAGATGGATATGCACCATTTAATGCCTTTCTAAAGCCCAATAGAAATATTCTTTATACCGCAAATGATATGCAATATTGATTAGCCTCTTCCATGTGAGGGAGTTTATAGCCATACAAAATTCTTAGTCTCCAGTGTACACCTCAACTTGCTTCCAGGCTTCCTGACAGGGTTGCTATAAGTGTTTTATTCAGTGTATCTGGTAACCAGTGGATTGCTATTAACAGTGTGATAAAAGATGGTTTTGATTGATGTATGACTAGTACATACATACATACATACATACATACATACATGCATACATACATACATACATACATACATACTGTGGTGGGTAGGTTTTCACCTTAGGAGAGCCAGCTACCGATAGTCACGCTAAGTAGGGAGCGAGAGTACCTGCAAGACTGATAGAACGTAAGGCTACCCGGCTGGGGGTTTGGCCGGAATACCCTTCCGATGCTTAAGTCAGATACTGTATGATGAAGAAGAGAGGAAACTAAGGTTTCGGGAGTGATTGTATGTACCTCTAGTTGAGGGTGAAACCCCTTTTATAGGCTCTCCTTACTAGGCATCCAAGATACCTAGTCCGTCCGGGATAGACTTCTATCCTATCTCCGGAGCTTTGCCCTTATCGGGACACTTGATGATGCTTATCAAGGTGCTTCCCAGATTAGGGCGGACTCCTATATCAACTAGATCTCCTGTACCGCCCTTAAACACCTTCTAGAATAATCCCAATCGGACTTTACTCCGCCCATTGAGACGGTCCATCCCAACTGGGCCTAGTCTGTTCGGGTCACGCTCCTTTCTAGCACGGTCTGGTGGATTGACCCAGTTAATTCAGGGGCCTGAAATCCAGCCCACTTCACATACATAGATGTCTCCTTAATTTCATTAGGATCTAATGTGCGGTCTCTTCTGGAAAAATGCATAAAAGCTTCCCTTAATGTGTTGCAGCCCAATCTAATGCCAGCCTTTTCTTTTGGCAGGTTGATAAATTAACAGTATGGGGAAAACTACGTCAGCCTCCCTTAGGCGCTGAAGAGGTAAGGCTGTTCTTTTCTTCCACATTTATGGGGGCTGTTGAATATGGTGAATCCACATTTATGGGGTCTGTTGAATATGGTGAAGCCATTTATCATTTTGTAGGATATGAGATGTGTGTGTGTGTGTGTGTGAGAGAGCGAGAGAGAGATTCTTCCTGCATGTATGGAAATGTGTTATGCATTCTCTAGTCCTCTAAAACTTTTGGTGTATTTGCAGTGGTTGACTTTCTTTGATTCTGAAGGACGAATTATCGATTCGAAATCCTTAAGAAAGAGAGTATTTTATGGGGGCGTTGATCACAGGCTACGGGAAGAGGTTTGTATGTTGTAGTAGGAAGAAGCTGCATACTACCCTTTTTTGTTTAAGGTTGAGTGTACATTTATGTTCTGTTTTCTAATTATTGCGAATTTCTGGTAACAGGTCTGGCCATTCTTATTGGGATATCATGCATATGATTCAACCTATGCGGAGAGGCAATATCTTGTGTCAGCTAAAAAGTCAGAGTATGAGACCATTAAAAACCAGTGGCAGGTTTGTTATTAGTTGTAGCTTAATTGTGATACGTTTATTAACCCTCCAATATTGAAATGTTCACCTTTGTGACGCAAGAGTTGGATTATAATTTGAGTTGATTAATTCTAGATTGGCCATGTGCTCAATAGCCCAACCATTGTGAAGGTTTTTTTTGGTAATTTACCACAACAAATTAAAACCAACCATTGTGAAGTTAATCGTGGTTGCATCACTTGATTTGATTATAACTAGGTTTACCTCTAAAGAAGTTCTTTTTGGCTTGTGTTCAATAGCCCAACCATCGTCAAGTTAATTGGAGTTACCTCCGTAAGTAGCTTTGTTCATCTTTATTCCATTTCATCCATGCGTAGTTGGTGTGTTTCAGTATAAATGAACATATACCCTTTGTGCTTGTGCATTATTGATGCTCTGGATTTTGAATGAGCATGCCGATGAGCACAAAAATCGAATGGGTCTCTAGGCATGCCAGCTCTGTTTTTGGAGGCATGGTTCCTAGGCATAACGTCCCTTGACTTCCTCATTTTTCACTGGTAAAACTTTCTAAGAGGAGCCACTTTGTGCATATTGTCGAAGGGTAGGTCTATCTCCAGTCTTCACCTGCCCATACCACCCTCACTTGGGGATTAAAGTACTCTTTTCTGGTATCAGCCACTCTCAGTTCTTAAGCCATGTCATCTTAGCCTGTTGTTCTCCCCAAGATTATTTGCAACCAATCAGAAAGTATATCAATTCAGGAATTACTGATTTGCAAATACTAACTCTGCTGTAGGATAAGATGACAATAACCTGCCGTGTGATTAAATGGCAACGTTCCATCAAACATTGATTGAGATAAAGGAAACCCGTTTCATGTCTAAGAATTTCAACTTGAGTGATTGAAAGGAGATGCTAATGTCATGTTGGATATTTGGGGAAGTGTGGTATTTTCAAATCCCAAGGGAGGGAACAATTTGACTTGCAGCAAATTTCTTGTTTTTGGGTTGTATTGGTCAACTGTTTGATCTGGAGTAAGGGCTACTATATTTTCAGGCATTTAGATTAACAAGCCACCAGGCAAGAAGCAAGAGAGATAGGATTGGCAGTATTGTACTTGGTTCTATAAACTAGGTATTGCCGGTTGGCAGAGCCCTAGAAAATAGGATAATGAAAAATGCAGTTGAAATGACGATGGATGCTGGAATCAAATGAATGGCTAGGCAGCATAGGACTAGTTCTCACATTTTTTGATCCTGGACGGGAAGTATTGTATCTGACGTGCTTGGATATTTTTCTTGTGGTTACCTGCACACAAACATACGAGCTTAATGTAGATGAAAATATTTTCTTCTTCAGAGTATCTCCAAGGAACAGGCGAAAAGGTTTACGAAATTTAGGGAGAGGAGAGGTCTTATTGAGAAAGATGTGGTATGCCTAAGACTATCTCATCTTCCCGTACATTCAATTTTCTTTTCCTCAGATTGATTGGAGAAAGCCATTTACATTGAACTGTTTACCATCATTGTCTGTTTACAAAGGTAAGGACTGACAGATCGCTCTCATTCTATGATGGGGATGACAACCCAAATGTGAATCTGTTACATGACATACTGCTAACGTACTCTTTCTACAACTTTGACCTTGGTTATTGTCAGGTACGACTCATTGTCACTGATTATATTTTTCATAATGGGTGGTGGTTAGACAATTGCCAGCCAAATGCTTTTCGATGTTTTCAGCTAGGGAGTTCATGAAATCTCTTTCTACTTGTCATTTTATTCAGCCTAGATTTTAAAGGGTTAATTCCAAAACAGCATTACATTTTACAGGATGTATAATATTGCTAATTGATGTTATGTAGTATATCTTAAATGCTAATAAAGGTTACAAGTTGTGGATTTGAATAAATCCAACGCCTATACAACTAGACACTATGAAAGGGCCCAGCTATGGAAGCACAAATGAGATATTACACGGAATGAAGCTTATCTCTATGTTGTACTATGTGATAATAACAACCTTGTTTTGAAGGGTTTGTATGTATAAGGCAAACGGCCAGTCTGGACCCAATTTCCACTCTCCATCTATCATTACAAGGGACCAAACTAGCTTCTCTCTCTTTATTATTTATTTTTTATCAGAATTATGTAGAATCACTATCCTACCTCATCATATAGCATGACAACACCCATGAACATTTGAAGACAGTTCGTGCTGTCATAATATCAGATGGCAACAGATTTAGATACGATACATGCACGTGGTTCTGGTCCTGTTTGCTCTACGTGTGCTACAAACCCCTCTTCCCCCTTACAAAAAAAAGGCTGAAAGCAATATAACTTCAAAACTAGAAAATTTTGGCAAACTTTCAATAAGCATGAATTCAAGACAAAATTTATGTAATTATACTCTAACTGCACAAGCAGTGGAAAGTCAGCAACGGCATGGTTTTAAACTTCCCCGCAAATTTCTCATCAGTTCTGAGGAGTTGGATCTGGGAACAATGTGTAAATTGTTCTTCAGTGTCCATTTGGGGGATGGGACCAAATGTCATGTACACACTTGGAAAATGGTGCTAACATGGCAATGACATCTTTTTTGTTGTCAGTGTGGCTTGATGCCTTGTCTCCCATTGGGCTGTCTTTTGTCCTCGGAGTGGCTTATAGTTCTTAAAAGTGCTTTTTTGTACATCTAGTGCGTATTGCAGAGGGTTTCAGGTGTTCCCTACAATGTACGCTCTGTTATGGATTTGCGCTGATGAGAAAACCTTCATTCTTTCATTGTCATATAGGGCATGAGCGATCTTTTATCACCGATATTGTTTGTAAAGAGGGATGAGTCAGAATCATTTTGGTGTTTTGTTGCATTGATGGAACGTCTCGGACCAAATTTTAATCGCGACCAAAGTGGCATGCACTCACAACTTTTTGCATTATCTAAGGTTACTCTCTCTCTCTCTCTCTCTCTCTCTCTCTCTCTCTCTCTCTTTCTCTCTCTCTCTCTCTCTCTCTCTCTCTCTGTGTGTGTGTGTGCGCGCGCGCATTATTGAGCTTATTTATAAGCAGAGTCACAAGACACATCTAATTTGATTGTTGTAAAACCTTTGTTAGCTAATTTGCAAGAGAAAGTGTCATACTTAAAATTGAAATTTAGAAATATCTTTCCATGTTCCTTTTATGTCTTTAAGTCGAGCAATGTCACCCTATTTTGCTGGCACGAGTGCACTGGCAAGTTTTGGGCTTTGATTGATAAAAATTGTTTTCACACACTAGCCAGCTGTTGCCACTCTATCCTTCGAACTTTTTCACCAACCTTTTTTGAGAAACAAGAGAAAAAGTATGGACATTCATAGCTACTGTGATGACGAGGATGATTTTTCATTCAGTCCACCGCCTTGGGCCATGTCAGAATTTGGCCAGATATGAAAAAATGAAGACTTCAAGTATGTGGAGACATGGCTGTTTACCTTAATAAACTCTGTGGCTGAATTGTGAGCAAATTACGTCTTACATCCTTGCTTCCCATAGTAATTGCCACCTTACTATAGCTTCAGACTCGATGAAATAGAATAAAAAAGTCTTCCCTGCTATAGATATTATACGATATGACGAAATATCTGGTGATTTGAGTTTCAGAATTGGCTGGAAAAATATACTTTTTACTTCTGAAATTCCCTACCCTAGTTGCTGTGTCGGCATCCTGCATCAGATCAGTTTGATTGGAACCTTTCAGAACAAGGTCTAATATGATATCATAGCTGAGCCTTGCAGTGAGAGGCTATAACACGTCCTATTTTCAACACTGATATTCACACATGGTTTCCTTGGTTCCTTGCTTTATCAGGCTAGGGATGGTTTAAGGAATTATAACTGTGTGGAATACTGACGTGTCCTATTCCTTTGTAGTTTAGTGATAACCTTTGAAAGTGTTTTATTTTTGGGATAGTGTCTGTCTGTGTAGACAATTCTATGTCAGATGGGTTTTCATAGTCATGAGAAGTGTCTTCTTGAATCTGCACACGCTTGTTCTTTTTGTTTCGTAATACTTTACAAGTGCCTGCAGTCAATGTTACATGAAATCGGGTGCTAGTATCTGAATGTTGTGTGTTATACAATCTCAAACTTATGAAAAATAGCATCCATGTCTGTACTTGTTTGGTATTTACCCTCATGATTGATGATAAATCGAAGACTTTGTTGTTGTCGTCATCAGTCAATAACCTGTAGCAGATGTAGATATGCATCGACTTGAAATTGTAACTTTAAAGTTAGTTTTGTTTGCTCTGCCATTAGTTTATTCCCCTTTGTAAATTCTGAAGAGTTCAGTCTCTTAGCTATAAGTTGACTGTCATTTTTATGCCAGCGGCTCCTATGTTTTTACCCCTGCTCATATCTCTAATGTATTTCACCATCTCTGTGACAGCTGGTGGAGTTGTTAGACAGCGGTTTACATAATCATTTTAAGCAGAATGACTGCTTGAATTATTTCTTTTGCTTCCGTTGGGTTCTTATACAATTTAAAAGGCAAGTCTGTAGTTACTTTCTGTCATGTATTTCATTTACTTGAATATTTGTTTCCATTTCCACTCCATTAGGGTGTGGCAAACTATGCTTTTGGCCACGATGTTGGTTTATGCAAGAAAGGAAAGAAAAGGTTTGTATCTAGTTTAGAAGTTGCAATAACTATCAAAAAATTTGTGTGACTTGGGGGAAAGCAATTTTACTCGTAAGAAGCTTAGTATATGTACGGTTCTCTGGAGGTCTTTCCTCTTCTCCACTTACTTGTAAGAAGCTTTACCTCTGTAGAAGACCTATTCCAAATGGCATAATTGTCCAATTTCTTCCTCGATCTTCTTCCACCCGGGGGGCCTAGCTGTGTGAGTTGTCTCTGTCTGTATATCTGGAGGTCTTGTGTTCAACCTATCATTGCCATGGCTTACACGATACATCCAGGTTTACCCTACAAGGTGTGTCTAAAGTGGCAGAGTCTGCCTTCTGTGGTTCCACAATGCTAAGAAAGAATAGACTAGAGGACTTCATATCTTGGACGACTGGCAGGGTCATAACGGGAACCAAAAGTATGACAACTTGGAAAAGAGGAACACAGCAAGTCACGGATATACTATGCATAATAGAGAAGTTAGGGAAAATTGTGCTGATGAAAATTGGAAAGATTGAGAACATGTTTGAAAGATTGCATTCCTTTAAGTTCCGGGTATCTTTGGATAGTTATGCAGGGAAAAAATCAAAAAAATGATGATAATGAGTTTTCCGCTATTTTGTTTCTCATTTAACTTTTCATGACTTTTAAGGACAAAAATCCTGTAATTTCGGCTTTTGTAACTTTTGTATGGTACCTTGCAATCTCATCTGACTTGGTTTTCTGTTTATCAGGGAATTTGATTTTGAAAAAACAATGCGGCTGTGGGAGGTGTTGTGGACTCATTATTTGTCTGAACACCTACACCTATATTTCTGCATTGGAATCCTGAAAAGGCACCGTCCCAAGATAATTGGGGAGCAGATGGATTTCGACACACTCTTGAAGTTTATAAATGAGCTGAGCGGTCAAATCGACCTCGAGGTGACCCTTAGGGATGCAGAGGCTTTATGCATATGTGCTGGTGAGAATGGAGCTGCCATCATTCCTCCAGGTACTCCACCTTCCTTGCCCATTGAGGATGGAGTACTATACCCTCAACTAGATGATGACATTTTGTAGAAACGGTCACTATTTTTCTGAGGATTTCTCATTTCATGTTAAGAACAACCAAGTGCGTGCAGTTGGCGCTTAATGTAACTATTGATTCTGTAATCCATTCTCCAACGGATTGACATTGTTTCTAGTAAGGTTTGTATTGTAGGGGATCAATCGAACAACACACCAACACGCACAAATACAAGTAAATCGAAATCAGAAGCACACAAGCAAACACAAAGAGATATACGTGGTTCGGCCTCGATGCATACTTCCACGGGAGAGTTTTTCGCTATGACGAACAAGAGATTTACGATGAGGAGAAACACTCACACTCAACTCTCTCTACACACACCCAAAGTACATAGCGCTCTTTTACATTTATCTCTGTGAGCACATTCTAGAATATGCAAGAAAACAACACAACAAATGGGACTCACTTTGACACACATGGGGGCCTACCGAACATCTATTGCAATCAAATGTCTGTATGGTTCGTTCTCGTAGCTGTTACTCGTTCATTGTGGGAGTTCCAGTAATTCATGCCTTCATGTTTTGGATGATCCCACTTTAAAGGGTACGGACTGTTCGTTAAAATGTCGCAGAAAGCAAAACGGTGTGCTTTGATTACTACATTCTGACTTGTTGATACCTTCTAATTTGTGGAACTTGGCTGAGTTTCGTATAACCTATAGTTGTAAAGTCCTCACTTCTGACAAGGACGTGCCCGCTTGGTTATACAAAGTAGGGCTAAAACTGGTTCGGTTTGGTCCGGTTCTTGGCCATATTTGAGTGAACCGAAAAAACTCGGTTCTGGAGTAACACTGAACCGAAATCAGTTTTTGAAACTCGATTCGGTTCTCCCCAGTTCAGTCGGATTCTCCGGAGAGAGAGAATAGATCAGATTTCCACCTGATTTACAGTCAGTCAGTCATATTTACACCAAATTAGAAGAGAATATATATATGCCAGATATACATATACATATCTAGGATCAACTTCCAATAAGGGCCCCTTATTGAACTTTTCCATGCAGACCTAGCCAATTTTCGTGTTTCCGGACCTAATTTTGACGATCCAAACCGCTCAATATTTTTAAAACGTGTATTTTAGGGCCCTCGCGAGAAATTATAAAAAAAAATATCCTGAAGGGCTTGATCCGATCAGTTTTCGATAAAAACGTTATATATCCGGATATTGTTTTTTATGATTTCTTGCAGGGCCCTTAAAAACACATATTAAAAACATTGAGCGGTTTGGATCGTCAAAATTACCTCGGGAACAGTGAGGTCCTTATGGTAAGTTAAATAAGGGGCACTTATTGGAAGCTTCTTGTACATATCTATATATCAAATATAGCTAGATCTACAGATTTACAATCATATACACACACACACACAGATACACATATGCACATAGAGTCGAGGTGTTACGATATATGACAGAGTCGACGATCGATGGACACAGATCGCGCCATCGCGGTGTCGGAGGGGGAGAGATAGTGTTAGAGAGAGGGGTGGGAGTCGGCGGTCTCTCCAAAGATGTGAAAATGAAACTATATTAGGGTTGGGTTGGGGAGTTGAGAACATATATATAGTATATACAAAAATCCGGTTCGGTTCGAACCGGTTGAAAAACCTCTCAACCGGGAACCGAACAGGTTCTTTTTTAGAATTTACTGAATCGGAACCGAACCGAATATTAAAATAAAAAAAAAAAACCCGGTTTGGTCCGATTCTCCGATTCGGCCCAGTTTTCTATTTTTTTTTCACCCCTAATACAAAGCAAAAACAATGACAAATCAGGCGAGATATCGTAGTCCGGCGACAAATCATGGAGTACTCCTTCGAAGTTGAGTCTTCCGAGACAAGACCTTTTTTTTCACCCCTTCGCTTTCGTGGAAATACCTGTGTATGATTTTGGCACTTGTTACATACTCTCTCCATCCCAATTTAAGTGTGTAGCGTAGTAATTTCAACTTGCCGAGGAGACATCATCATTATACCTTTCATATCAATTTTTTTTCAACTTTTATCTTCGCTTTTCAAAAATATTCTCCACTTTTACCCATTAACTCTTTACCTATTAAATTTTAAAAAGACAAAATAATAATTGTACAAGTTTTTACCTATTAACTTTTCAAAATGGACACTTATTAAAGAAAAATCCAAAATGAAATACTACACTCATATGGGGACGAGGGGAAAGGAGTATGATTTTGGTACTTGTTAGGGTAGATTTTGGATTGTGAAAAATCCGTTGCTCATGTCACTATCATACGTAATGATGAAACAAATATAATGTACTTGTTAGGGTTGAATATGACGACAATTTAAAAATTAACTCACTCCAATTTTAAACAAGTTAGTCATTTTCCATAAATAATCTTGCAATTCAACAAAAGAGCCAAAAGACTAGAAATCGAAAGACATCTAAAGTCTAGTTATGAGATAACCACAATCATCCATGCTCCATTCAAATTGCCACAATCTAATGTGCGAAATATGAAGCAATTAAAATAAAGAGACAAGACAAAAGGCATACGTGGAAACTACTTAGGTCTAAATACCCTAAGCATAAAATTACGGTCTAATCCTACTTATGCATTCCATAAATCAAAAGGTTTACAAGAATTAACAAGACTTGGAGTTACCCAACAAGTCCCTTGTGACACCTAGCTCAAATTCTTGATGTAGTACCACGTACTCCTCTTTGATTTCATAGACTGCACAAGCCCACCCGTCTTGATCTCCGAGTCAACTCGACACCGGACCCAACCGGCTCACGTAGGAACATAGGCAAAAATGCATGATGATAAAAATATGATTTTTATGAAGATTTTTGATAAAAATAATCAATCGAGAGCAAATACATGGTGAACA
This sequence comes from Gaultheria prostrata, assembly GCA_036023075.1. Lineage (NCBI taxonomy): Eukaryota > Viridiplantae > Streptophyta > Magnoliopsida > Ericales > Ericaceae > Gaultheria > Gaultheria prostrata. The sequence goes on from JAXBDA010000949.1 coordinate 22,979, forward strand.
AAATTATTACACTAGATTGACATAAAAGATGATCAAACACTAAGTTTAAATCATACTTAAAAGCATCTAGACACATGAATATAAAGAAAGAAGGTTTCTTGATGATGCAATGAAGATTTTGACAAGAATCAAACTAGAAAATATACATAGATATTAGAATATAGCACTAGAATGAATAAAAGATGATCAAATCAAAATAGAAATCACGTCTAAAGCATAGAACCCCATGAACAAATGAAGGAGAAGTGTTTCTCTCTCTAAGGTGGGCTAATGCTCTCAAAATCTGACCTAGAAGAGTGAAAAAATTGATTTTATGGTGCCAAGATTGGAGCCCTAAAGAGGAACAGCGAGAAAACGCCACTTACACAAGAAAAACGCATTGCGCTTGTACTGCAGTTGCAAAATAGCTAACGAGTGCTATCGAGCACAGCGGAATATGCAAGGAAAAAGGTGTGGCCCTTGATAGCAGTACGAGCGCCACGACAAGCGCTCATGAAGCACTGATCTCAGAAACTATTTTGAATGAAGTGTTTGATAGATCAACAACAAGCGCCACGGGTAACGCTCATCAAGTGCCTCAGAACCTCTTTTAAAAATGTTTCATGCCTTAGAAAAAAATTCTCATTCAAACCTAAAGGCAAAACAAGATATCCAATGCCATAGAAAATGAAACAAGATTTTCCTATGAGACCTCTAATCAAATTAACCAATGTGATGAATGGAAAAACTTGAATATGAAATGCATATACCTCTTGTTTATCGAAATCCAAGCATTCTTTATGGCAATGGCTTTTCAACAATTCTTGATCTCTCAGATGGAGCATCTAGATTCAATACACTAAAAAACCTCCCAAACTCAAATGGAAAAAGAATAAAATACAGACTCCAATAGTTTGTCAGAATCCAGAAAATGCCAATAACACTAACAAATGGGGTTTACGGTAGGCTTCTTTTCAAGAGATAGGTTTCTCCTTTCGTTACCGTTTTTATAGATCTAGTCTTGTACACTAGGCGACCACCCCATTGCAAGAAATGTGTATATCTTGTAAAGCAGAGGTGGGGCACTGGGGCTACGGCAACCCCTCAGGATGGTTACAACTAGAGATTTTCATTTTCCTTTTTGTGGTGTTCTTTAATAGTTCCTTCCACCTTTTATGGTGGTTTGTGATACTTCTTGTCTAGTGCTGCACACGGTCTATGTTGGTTCGGATTCTTAGGTATATGAAGACCGAAACGTGTGTCACGCTCTTAGAAAATGCAATTCATATCCGGACCAACAGTCTTATGGTTTAGTTTGAACCAATCTGTAAGTCACGATTCGGTTTGTGTCACGGACTGCAATCATCCGATTTTTGGTGCAGAGCTATTTCTGCCGAGAGATTTGTAGTTCCCCTTGCATGGAAGTTTTTTCCTCCCTTTTGGGAGTTTTGTTGTGCATCGATGTATTTCATTAATCGACTGTTTTGTTGGTATCATTTGAATATAACGAAAGGAAAAATAAAGAGAAAAGAATGGTCGTAGTGTCGCAAGCTCTACTCCATGGCCTCTCGAATTTTTTTTTTCCCTTTCTTCTGATCAGTAAGTTGAACCCTTTTTTTTTTTGAGTACATGCATAAGGGTACGAGTGTCTTTCAACTTGGCTACCACCCCACTTGCAGCTGATAATTCTTTATATTCAGTAGAGGTCCTTTTTTCTTTGGGGAAGATCGTTGTCATTGTCATGTCATCAATAAGAACATCCAAGAGGTTCAAACTGCAGGGATACAAGACAATATGACACAGGGGCATAAAACACCCGAAACAAACACTGATAATTCCGTGATACATCCATGAAAAAAAAAAAAAAAAACAATTGAAGCACACTAAACAATGACAAATGCTTCTTTGATTAATTGTATTAAACCCTCTTCTTCAACCTATTTGAGTAAAGCCCTAGGGTGAGAACCTAGGGAATACAAACTCCTTTGTGGATCTCTGGGATGCAAACGGCAAGGCTTGTGGATTTAAGATGGCGGCAATCAAACACTGAGTGTGGTGAATGTGGATACGACAGGTAAGTCTTAAGGCGATTGTAAAGATTCAATCAAGCATTGCGTGTAGTGAACAAGAATTTGGGCATGCTAGACATTGATTCAGTCTATATTATTTAAAATTTTGGTCATCTGAAGATTTTCCATGGCTGCGTGCTTGAAGCGTCAAGGAGGAATGGACAGTCCATAACATGATTATGAATGTGGAAAAAGGCACACAAGGAAAATAGGAGGAGGGAAACCAATAAAAAGGCACCAGGATTTGGGATGGCATTTATATTCATACCCATGGATACCTAATTCGTTTCGCTCATTTGGAGGTAGATATTAACCGATTTTTTTGTCCAATAAGAATGAGTATGGGAGTAATCATATAATTCACGGCCGGATACGCAGATGGTATGGTTTTTGTACCCCTACGCCAATACTCGTACCCATTCCATCATACCTATTACCCTTTATATACCATTTTATGTTTTTATGTACAGATATCCGTTTCACAATTATATATTTATTAATGTAGTCAGTATCATGAGTAATTCTTTGTCGTGTTTTACTAGCCACTTAGTTAAATATGTAACATTGTTATTTTCATTATTGCACCCACTTACATCTTTGTTATTTAATGCTTTGGTACTAATATGTATGTATTTACTTAATTACTTTTTTATCTCTTAAATTTTTATAAGTTCATCCTTATATGTACTTTTTCCCCAAAGTAGATATTGGGTAATACGCGTTTTACCTGCTATCCATAAGGGTATGGGTTTCGTGACGTTTTGGTACCCCTAAATTGATATGGACATAGATATAGAGGTGAGCAAGAAGTTTAGGAATCAAGTATGAAATGAGTACCTCCAATTTAAACCCGACCCATTATCATCCCTAACCAGGATAGGATGTTACATCCTGAATTTGGAACGTTATCAAACATACGTGGTTGCATATGTATGTATGCAAAAGGAGGTGGAAGTCGCATTCTAGAAAGTGACATTCAGATATGCTTGTCGACTTCATTGCTTAGGTAGTATGGCATGGAAAAATTGGCATCCTGTCTCAAATACTTTGACAAACGTACCATATTGCTGTGTGACAAAGTGTGTGTGCGCGTGAGAGAGAGACTTCCTCCGTCCAATTTTAAGTGTTTCCTACGGGAATTTTAACTTTTTAATAAGTAAAAATTATTCCTTTAGATTTTTCAAAATTAACCTTTGAAACTGTGAAGTTAATTAACTGTATTTAAATTGTTTATATTTTTCAATATGGATCTAAAAAAATTGTAATATGGATCACGTTTGATATATCTCGACTAATTTTAATAAAAAAAAATTTCAAAATTACGAAAAACATTGTAAATTGAAAGATATAGATAACTTAAAAATGACACGAATATCAACCGAAAATGCTGAGGTTACAAAACCTTTAGCGTGCAAAAAATGTACAACTTGTGGGTCCACTTTTAGGTCCCACATAAATAATCTAAACTGGTCATTAATTTTAAAATAATTTTTCGAATGGCCTTGCAAAAAATTAGCTCAATTGGATATGTGTAACTGGTTGATCCAAAATTTTCATTCAGAATCCTGCTTTGAATGACTCTGAATGAAAACTTAAAGTTTGGATCACCTATTTACCCATATCCAAAAGTGAGCCTCACAAACCGTTGTACATTTTTTGTACGATAAGAGTTTTGTACCCACAGTCAAGTCCAATATCACCAGTTTAAACCAATTAAGATGGAAAGAGTATTTTTTAAGGGTAAAGCTGAAAGTTTGGCATGTTTTGATAGTTGCTTTTAGAAAAATGAAACATTTATTTTAAAACATCCCAAATAGAAAGAATGATACATAAAATGGGACAAAGAGAGTGTAAAACTTCAGAAGGAAAATACAAGTTAGTCACTTGGTCTCGTTCAATTGCTAGGAAAGGATGAGGAAAATAATTTTCTTAGAACTTTTGTAGCATTCAATTACTAGGAAAATAATTGAACACTACAAAAGTAAAGTTCTAAGTGTTCAATTACTACGAAAATAATAAGTGGAGCTGTAGTTGAATTGGAAGACACCTATACCCCTATATATCATGTAACTGAAAAAAATTAAGAGGAAAATAGTAGGACCCATGCTTCTAAGTTTTAACTCAAAATTTACTTTCAACAATGTTATGGCTACACCACTCACGCACACTAAGACACCAAGCTGACTCTTACATGGAAGAGTTTAGACTCTTACCTGGAAGAGTCTATCTCTTATTTGAAAAAGTTAGCTTGGTATACATTTGGTGTGCGTGAGTGGTGCACCCATTGCATTTCCCATTTACTTTCCTGCAAAAGTGATCCGGCCAAAAGCACAAAATTTTGTGTCACGGAATGCGGAGTCTCGCATAATTAAGGAATCAAATCTTCTGTTCCAAAAACCTCTATTCCTCTGTTCCGGTGCATTTTTGCTCATTGGATCACATAAAAATTTTAAAACAAAATACATATGATCCAATGATCCAAAACACTTCGAAACGGAGAAACACCATTTTTCCGGAACAGGGAATCTCATACCATAATTAAGTACTCCTAGTAAGGAAAACACTAAAATAAGACTTGGTGGTAGTTTGTCTCTATTTATTGGAGTATTTTATCTTGTCATTATTAGTCTTCAGTTTTGTGTGTACCAGCTAATTAAGCATTATTGCTTCCCATTTTGTTTTAAATTTATTTTGTCGAATCAGAGGATAGCAACTTGAACAGGGGAATTTTTTGTTTTGTGATCCAATGAACAGGGGATTGTAATTCCAATTTTTCTATTACATGGTAAGGCTTTGCATTAGATAAAATACATTCTAATTACTTACCAAAAAAATAAAAAAAATACATTATAATCCGCATGTATTAATTTTTAAAAACATGTCAACCCATTATTTAGTTCTAAAAATTAATAAATTTAAAATTAGCCATTGGAGATCAAGAAGTTTCTCATAATTTTCTTTTTCTTGACAAATGAACAACTAAATTTTATTTTACCTACAAAATACCTTTGTCAAATGAACACTCACATGAAAATACATTTCACTTTAAAAGTTGGGTAAAAATGATTTATAACTGCGGTTACCAAAGTCAAAACTCAATGGCAAATCCAATCTTTGCATACAAATAAGATCCTTCTTTTGAATTTACTCCATTCATCCGTGTGTTGGATTCTTTTTTGGAGTTTGTGTCACTTTTCAAACGTTTATATCTTTCAATTTAATATTTTTTTTAATGATTTTGTGAACTTTGAATAACAAAACTTATTGAGATCTATCGAACATGATCCATATTGCATATTTTTTTAAATTCATATTAAAATACGTATAATCAATTGGAAAGTGACATAAACTCCCAAAAAGGATCAACAAACATGGACCGAAGGAGTATTTATTTTGTAAAAAAAAATGAGAGTAGCAGCTACTGGTGATTCCTAGTTGAAGTCATCATAAATTACATTCATATTCATGTATTTTTATAAATGTCGGAATCATGAAAACATGGCATGTCCGTTTAATTTCTTGTACTTTCTTATTTTTATCTTTATTCAATTTTTTAAAAAATTTGTTTGACTTGTATTAAATTTTTCAATTTTCGTGATTCGTTTCGACGAGAGGAATCAAAAAAATACAAAATAAAAACCAAAACTCGAATAAAGATAAAATCCAAAATGTTACACAAATAAATTAAATGGATCAACGATACCTTCCTGCTTTAATAAGTTGAAAAAGTGGCCGTATTTAACAAATGAATTACCAATCGTTGCTCCACAGCTTTTAGTCTAAATAAATTAAGCTACCATCCACAACCACAAAGTCACATGAAAGATTATTGAATCATTGACCATCCATGGTAGCTCCACTGCTTTTAGTCCAAAAATACTACTAATTCATCAGCCTACCATCCACTGTTTTTGGTCCAAATACATTAATCTCTAATTTCCTTCTTTCATAATGTTAGTATTATGATGAACATGTTCTTGGCATTTCTTGCAACTTCCTCTGTGACGACTGAAACAGTTCATGGCGACCTTTGTTTCTTTTACAGCCTCATTAGATTGTGATAAAGAGAGAGATAAGAAAATGGAGCCCTTTGTGGTGAGAAAGGGAAAGAGTACAGCGCTTAGTACCTCTATCCATGGTTTTAAATACCGGCCTATGTAGCGTATCGGCCGTTACGTAACGATTTTTTGGCCTCTCCGATACATCCCGGTATACCGGTGAGAGGGAAAAATCGCATGCGTATCAGCCGGTTCCTGTTACGTATCAGTCCGTATCCGATTCACGGACTGGTTCACGACCGTTACGGCTGATACTCGACCGTTACTGGTTATTTAAACAATTTTAAATTATTTTTTTTTATCAAAAAATGGCTTTTAAAAATTCACGACTACTACACTTGAATCCCGTTATGTAACGTTCGATACTACCGAAATCGTTACACCAAAACCATTACCCTTACGTGTCGCAAAACCGGTATTTAAAACTTGCCTCTATCGCACTGAAGTCGCTCAAGCCCTTTCTTTCCGGTAAGGTCTGCTCGACAAAGTGCCTCACGGTGGCTTGAGCACTTTTTGAAAAACTGCATACTACGCACCTATGACTGCTCTATTTTTCACGATAAACTTCGCTTGTTACTTCTTAATGCCTCGGATCACGATACAATTATACTACCGCATTCAAACAATCAATACATGTTCCAAAATGATTCCCTTCCACATAGATCCTAAAAAGACTCCATAAAAAAAAACTAAAACACAACTCGATAAAAGGATAAATGAAAATGTGTGTTTTATCAATGAAATTGTAAATGCAAGGGAACTCGATTTTTTTGGGAGATTATTAGTTCTTTTCCATGTTTACTGTGCGTACTGTCCTTTCCTCGTGAAGCACGCAGCCATGGATATTCTTAAGATGACCGAACTTTAAGTATCGTTTGGTTGAAAGTCTGGCATACCCATTTTGCAGATTTGCCTATATAACATTCAGCTTCTCCTTTTGTCAGTACTTCATTGTCTATTTCTTTCTTTATTTCAGGAGGAAAGATGAGCTCTGAAAAACTATGGTTGTCCTACAACCACCTCTTTAACCTCTTCTTCTGCCTTTTCTTTTTCCAAATCACTTGTTTGCATGCCCAACTGTGCACTCAAGAACAGACCTCTTCATTGCTACAATTTAAACAACTGTTTTCTTTCAATCGATCTGTTTCTGCGGATTGTGATGTCATGGGAACTCCTTCTTATCCAAATATGAAGTCCTGGAAAAAGGGTTCTGATTGTTGTTCCTGGGATGGGGTCAAGTGTGACAATAAGACGGGCCACGTAATCGGCCTCGACCTCAGCTGTAGCTGTCTCCAAGGCATCATCCACCCCAATAGTAGCCTCTTCCGCTACTTTCCTTACCTCCAGAGCATCAACCTCGCTAGGAATGACTTTGCCATGTCTCGAATCCCATCGGCATTTAGTCAGTTCACAAGACTGACACATCTCAACCTCTCCTCGTCTAATTTTTATGGCGAAGTCCCAATAGAAATCTCCTTCCTAAACAAACTAGTCTCTCTTGATCTCTCTGCGAATACTGACTTGAGTTTGTACAAAGGTGGATTTCAGATACTCGTTCAAAACTTGACCAAGATAAGAGTTCTTGATCTTGGTATTGTAAACATGTCTATGGTGGTTCCAAATTACTTGCTCAATCGAACTTCTTTAAGAATCCTTCGTCTCAATGAAGTTGGATTGCATGGCGAATTCCCTAATGGACTGTTTCAACTACCCCATCTGCAGGAGTTGGATCTACGGTACAATGAAGTTCTCACTGGTAATCCCTATTTCATTAATGCCAGTAGTGCCCTCCAATTCTTGTACCTTTCATACACGGATTTTTCTGGTGCACTATCCAACTCAATAGGAAATCTGAAATCCCTTGAGGAATTTTTTGCCCATAATTGCGGATTCTATGGATCCATTCCTACATCTGTCGGGAACCTTACACATCTCTCTAGTTTAAATCTCGCATACAACAATTTCGATGGTGTGCTCGCATCTTCTCTTCCAAACCTCAAAACTCTTACATATTTGAGCCTTTCAAATAACCACTTCACGGGTCCCTTCGTGTTGGCTGTAAACCTAACAAACCTTCATAGGTTAGATGTGTCAAATAATAACCTTACAGGCCCTTTACCTTCACAAGTAGTTGCACCTCCAAATCTTTACTATTTTAATGCAAACCAAAACTTGATCAATGGTACAATTCCATCGTGGGTTTTCAGTTCACAAGAACTGGAGTACTTAAACCTCAGGTCTAACAACTTGGTTGGCCCTATAGATGAGTTTCAGTCTCCTTGGTTGATAACTATTGATTTAAGCAATAACAATCTGCACGGTACTGTTCCAAGTTCAACTCTTGGACTCCCCAACCTTAACCATCTGAAACTTTCTTCAAATAACTTCTCTGGCACCGTTCTTGAGTCAAAAAACTTGAGCATAAGTCTCTTAGTGCTTGAACTGCAGAAGAATAACTTTTCTGGCACTATTCATGATTCATTTGCAAGGGGAAATAGTTTGAAAATTATCAACCTTAATGACAACGGATTTCAAGGGCCAGTACCTAAGTCATTGGTGAATTGTAGAAACTTGGAGGTTCTAGATCTTGGAAGAAACAAGTTCTCTGATGAATTCCCGCATTGGTTGGAACATCTGCCAAATCTACAGGTATTAATCTTGCGATCTAACAAATTCCATGGAAACATGCTGACCTCCAAGAACAAATTTCCGTTCTTCAATTTGCGAATCATTGATGTATCAAATAATTATTTCAGTGGTCCATTGCCAGAAGAATATTTCAAAAATTTCCATGCTATGGCAAATGTGGATGAAAGAAATTTAGGATTGGAGTACATGAGGTACAGGGGTTACATTCATGATGAGTACTACTATTATTCTTTGGAGACAGTACTCAAAGGATCACTCTCTGAGAGAAAAGTCCTCAAGTATTTCCTAGCCATTGATTTCTCAAAAAACAAATTCAAAGGTGAGATTCCAGAGGTCATTGGAAGGCTAAATTCAATCCGAGGATTGAATTTATCATACAACAACCTTACAGGAAAAATACCAGCATCACTTGGGAATTTGGCAAAGCTCGAGTCGTTAGACCTCTCATCAAACAAGCTCAATGGAGAGATCCCTCAACATCTATCGAACTTGGAATGGCTTGAAGTCCTGAACCTTTCGCATAATCAACTGACAGGAAGTATACCTCGAGGCAAGCAATTTGATACATTTTCAAATTATTCTTACCTCAACAACTATGCATTATGTGGACCTCCATTGTCAAATCCATGCGGCAATTCTGGGTCACCAGAACCACCCCCCTCGATGTTCCAACAAGAAGATGATTCATCTTCAAGTGGATTCGAATGGGAAGTTATATTGCCTGGTTATGGATTTGGAATGGTAGTTGGACTTGTTATGGTATATCTGATGTTCTCCTTTGGGAAACCTCAATGGCTCGTGAAGATGATTGAAGGTGTAGGAAGTAGAACAGGGGAGAGGGTAAGAAGGCTTGTTCGGAGACACGGAGGAAAGACAAATTAACGAATGCTATTGGTTTTGCATGGTACGTATTACAAATAGCTTTCAGCATTTCTGTGCATGCATGATTATCTGCAAAACTTGCTTGTTGGTTATGGTTGGTATATAGCTTTTCTTTAGAATCTTTTCGATTAAGTTTAAACTGATTTATGTCCATTGTTTTGTATGCAAGGGACGAAGGGAAATTACTTGAGAAGGAGGTCAAGGAAGCAATAAGTCAGTAGCCGCAATTCAACTCAAGTCTTTACATTTTTGCTTTTGATGTGAGATACAATTTGGAGGTTTGAACGTTGTCATAATATTCGAAATTAAATGTCAATGAAGTATACTGTAATAAATCTCAGTTTGTTCTTCATGGATATTAGGCAATCGGCAATTTTTTTTTTCTTTGGTTTTTCAAGCTTAGGGATGTGAGTAAAAACAATTTTTTCAGAACGTTACTTTCGTTAAGAAACTAACAGAAAGGATCAAGGGGATGAACATCTCACAAAAGGCTTTGAGGCCACTTCAAACGGTTGTATTTTTAGGCCTGATCCCCGTCCACCTGAACCAAGAAAACCCTTGAAATCTATATAATCATGCTACACGAAGATAAGCAACGACGGAACTACCAAGGGGCTACTGGGGGCCAAGGCCTTCCCCCATTTGGAAAATCTCTATAATTATCTAGGTTAGTTTTTTTCAAGTACCAAAAGTTTACATGGTCGGCCTCCCTGTAATCCCTAAAATCTGTGTTTTTTCACTGTTTTTACCTCTGTTTTGTTGATATTTTTATAGTTTTTTGGTGATGTTTATGTTGTTGTTTATTGCTCTGGTGCCTATTGTTGCTATCTTGGTGTTTGCTTTCAAAGTTTAGGTTTGTATCTTCTTTTTTTGCAACATATCGTATGTATTTTCTTTGCTGGTCCAAAAGAAAAAAAAGAGCACCCAAATATTGTGTTTTGTTTCGAGTATTATTTAGACATTTAAACGTTAAGATTTTGAAACTTAATAATTAAAATCTTGTTGTTCATAGTTCGGCCCCCTTGCATATCAAATCCTTGTTCCGTCCCTGAAGATAAGTATCCTTGTTACCCTAGCCAGAGAGTTTAGCCGCGCATGGTGGAGGTGATCTTCACAAGGTTGATGGTGCATGGAAGCCAATTGATCAATCCTTTTCGCCTTCTTCATGTTTTCCTTCTCCTCTAGCCCCTCTAGCTCTCAAAACAGATTGGGAACCCATAGAAGCGACCTAGGGGGTCTTTCTTTTTCTAGTTCCCCACCAAATTAAAATTAAATTCAGGAAATAAAAATCCATCAAAATGTGTGCCCCACTGTCTAACAGGCCTAACCACCGTCCACACGTTTTTCCAGTGGCTCTGGTTTCTGTAATAGCTGACGGACGTTATTCCTGTCAAGATGGGATGTGGTGAAATTGATCCTTTTGCCTGTTCCCATGGTGTGGAATCTATAGGGTATCCTTTAACACCTTGATGCCATTCTAACGCTCCATAAGTCCTGAAACAAGGAAAATGAGTATCCACGTAGTATGATAAATGGACGTAACAAGTATAACTTGTGGGGCGTAATTGCGTACATGAAAACATTTACGCACCTATTGGTGAACAAAGTCAAACTCGGGAGGTGGTCACCATTAAATAGAGACAAAATTGATTTTGCAGTTCTAAATTATTTGGATGACTTAGAAGCTTGTGTTACTTAAGCTAGACCAAGTGGTTGGTACATTGCCACCGCAATATGCGGGCCTACTATGGGTAAAAGAGAAGTTAAGAATGTGTTGTGCAGATCATGAAATAGTAACAGAGTGCCAAATCAGATGTGTAGAGAATATAGATAATAAAGTTGTCCTCGTTTCTAGCTGCTTAAGTTTTTATATGAGTTGGTGGTTGACAATCAATATGGTATCGGTCTATCAGCACGCGTCGGGTCTTTTTTCCAGTTATTGCTCGGTAACAAGCACCCGACAGGTCTTTTTCCCAGTGATAGCTCGGTAACAAGCATCCGTCGGGTCATTTTCTGCAATAGATCTTGTTTCGAAACTCACCGCCTACCTAATGATTAAAATTTACACGTGTTAAACCCGCTCATAGAGAAGAATCTGACTACACGTGAGGGAGTGTGTTGAGAATATAAATAATGAAGTTACCTCTCTGTAACAGTTTAAACTTATAGATGAATTAATGGTTGACAATCTAATAAGCTGAGACTGAAAGGCATCATACAAAAGCTGAAATTAAAGGATTTTGGTCCTTAGTCATGAAAAGTTTGCTGAGAACTATTATAGTCGAAAACTCACCACCATTCTGTTTGTGTTGTTTTCCCTGCATAACTATCATTAATGGTAATTAGGTGCCTCTTTTCTAGACCCAGAGGTAAAAATCTATTTTTTTTTGGGTTGGACTGAGCCCATTTTGTTGGGCTCGGTCCTTTTTTTGGTGTTCTTTCAGGTTGTCTCCTTGCCAACTTGGTCTTGGGTGACATTTTATGCCGGTCTACTCAAATCTTTTTAATCTTTGTACTTTGAGTAAGTTCAGGATTATAAATTTTTTTGCCGAGCAAAAAAAATAAAAAACTAAACAATGGGCTTCTATATTTGAAAAATTAACACTGCGGAGTTGAACGTACATATCTAATGCAAAGCCTTAACATGAAATGGAAAAAATGGACTTGCAAACCCCTATTCAAATGAGCCCTGGAACGGTATAGGAAAAAAAAAAAGGAAACAGCATCCGACGGCTGAAATACACTTGGTGTACAGTGCGGTACGTGCACCGAGTGTATCTCAACCAAACACTTTCCGTATTCCAATTGCTACCCTCTGATTCATCATGACAAGATAAAAAGTTACTCCTACCTTTGAAAGAAATGTTAGTAACCGATAGTGCTTAATTAGCCGATACGCACTACGCACAAGACTAAATGACAAGATAAAAAATACTTTTCAAAAGACAAACTACCGAGTCTTATTTTAGTCTAGCTGGGGCCATTTTACTGGTTTCCCTGGATGAACATTTATCGGGCTGAGTCGGGTTCGGATCGGACTTATACTAAATAATAATACAAGTATATGTGTTTAACCTCCATCCCCGAACCCATATAAATCTCAGTATATGTGTTAAAGGGTTCGGATCGGGGAGGGGTAGGGGATGGGTATAGTTAGTCCCCGCCCCAATTCCCGAACCCATATAAATCTCTGTAAATTTAAATGAACTACAGGTTATAATACAAGTATATGTGTTAACGGGAATATGGGGCGGGGCAGGGAGGGGTAGGGATCGGGGCGGGAGTAATTATACCTTCCCTTACCGGATCTCCGAATTTTTTTAAAAAACATTCTCATATTCTACCCGATCCCCAAAAAATTCTCCTAATCCCCTATCCATTCGGGGAGGGGACAAGATGGATCGGGGCGGGTTGGCCGAGATGGCCATCCCTAGCCCCCGCTCTCTTAAAAGTTTCATTTTTGAAACCCGTCCAATTAACCTATTTTTTTTTTTTAAAGTATACTAAATCTAAGTATAATTTAATTATTTCCACTATCTTTATAAATTGGAATTTACAATCATAACAAATTCATTTTTTCAAAGACGAAGGAATATATGCATATGTACATTTTTAAAAAAGAATGAAAAATCTAGTAAGGGTAAGTTAATAGTCGCACAACATCAACATCCAATGTGCTTGGACGGGAATACCCGTCAAGGCAAACCTGCAATTACTGAAACAAAAGATGCAATTGAAAAATTAGCCTAATAAAATGGTAGGAAAACCTAAAACTGAAACAAGAATCAAAACTAAAGACGGGGAAAAATTAACTCAAACTTCCCGATCTCGTCCTGTATTAGCTACACCGCCAGCCACCACTCTCTGGATCCAGTGGCGGAACTAGAATTTGAAGTGGGGGTATCACCCAAAATGATCACCTTATTTAATACTCTCTCCCTTTTTAAGTGTGTTACTTGGTAAATTTAACTTGTTAGAGAAACATCATCATTATTCCTTTTACATCACCTTTTATCTCTACTTTACACATTTGACAACAATTTTTACCTCCGGTTTCCAAAATTATTCTCTACTTTTACCATTAACTCTTCAAAAGGACAAAACAATAATTATACAAACTTTTACCTATTAACTTTTTGAACCACATATTTATTAATGGATAGCCCAAAATGGAATACTCAACAATTAAAAAGAGACGGAGGGAGTAGCAAAAAAAAACATAAAATAGTATAGTGGTGCCGGAGTGATTCGAAGTTTGAACTCCCAAGAGAGAGACCAATGCACTTGACATGGCACATACCTTAACCACTCAGCCAAAGTTCACTCTGTGAAACATTTCCACAAATTTTTATATATATATAGTTTTGTGTAAGAGAAAAATATATTGTTTTTGGTCTTTTTGAAACCGGGGTGGCATGTGCCACCGCCCCACTCTAAAGATCCACCAGTCTGGATCAGAGCTCACCGCTTCCACTGAGCCGATCTGAACCAAAGCCAATAACCCGGATGGAGACTGCCACAGAAGATCGGACCACCAGGTCAAAAAATGGACAAGTTTTCTATTGTGGACTTCACTTTTTCTGTGGATTATGCATCCTGATTAGTTAAAGTTGAATTTTTTGTTTACTTTAAGTTAAGATCAATTCTTCATTGACTCCCAAACCTAAACCATTATCTTGTTTTAGCGATTAAATAATCTTTGATGCGACTTGCGGATGACGCTTAGGTTAATTTATTTGGACTAAAAGCAGTGGAGCAACGATTGCTGCTACATTTGTTGAGGCCACTTGTTCTGTAAAATTGCTACTCAAATTATTGTTCGGGTTTATTGCCGGGACATCCTCTGTAAGTTAACGTTTTTCACCATACACCTCCTACAAGAAAAAAAAACCTACGACAAGACTTACAGGGGTGAAAAACGTTTTCTTACAGGGGTGTATTCTCGGCTTGCACTCTAACAATGCTAGGTATTCTCTTCACCTTCTTTCTAAAGTTTAGATTTTTCACTTCTTTAAGATTAAAGAGAGGAGACATAACTTGAATAAAAGAGGAGGAAGTGTGTAATTTTATAGAAGAAATAATACTTTATATGCTTGGCTAGGGAATAGTGATTCAACCAAGGGTGTGAATACCGTACTAGTCCGGTTCATCCCGTGTTACAAGATTCAACCAAGCGTGTGAATACCGTAATGGATCCCCTGTACAGATTCATCAAAAGTGTTTGCATTTTTTGAATACTGTGGGTTTGCTTGAACTCCCCAAAACAGTTGTGGAGCTGCCCTGGGTTCAAGCATCATTAACCACTTCTTCTTTCTGATCTTCTTTTTCAAAATAACTTGTTCACATGCCAAACTGTACACACAAGAACAGAGCTTTGCATTGCTTCAATTTAAACTACTTAATTTGCTTCTCGATATTTTGACGCTTCTGGAATCCCTTCGTGTTCGATTGTTGCTTGCAGAATGGGGTTTATTGTGACAGAGAGACGGGTCAAGTAATTGGACTCGACCTCAGCTACAGCTGACTCCAATCCCAATAGCAGCATATCTTCCACAATTTTCCTGTCAATGTCTCCCATCTTTTCTTAATTTCCTCGGTATACCAAATTGACGCACTTTACACGGTTAACAAAAGTGACGCACCTCAGCCACTCTTTGATTGGGTTTTCCCACAAAGTCCCAATACAAATCTCCCTTGGCAAGTTGAGTAATATGCCAGTGGTAGGCACCATGCAATCTCATGCATTTGATGGGGTTCAAATCTCATTAACTACAATTAGCAATACTGAGGAGAATAGAAAAAACTAGTCTCCCTTGATCTCTCTAAAATTTATGGTTCAAGATTGGAAAAGTTGGAATTCGAATTGCTCATAGAAAACTTAACCGTGATAACAGAACTTAAGTGGCGTTAGGCCCAACTAAATCATTGAATTTTCGAAATTTTTGTGTTTTATGAACTTAATATGACTTTGGGTCCCAAAATGACAGCCTGGCTTGATCACTTAAGTTTTCATGTATACTAGCCCATACTGTGTCGTGCCTATTTCTAAACGTGTCATGCCGTGTTGTGCCCGTGCTTCCCTACCCTATTTACACGTCTATGGTTGGTTTTGTTTGACTGCACATAGCCTTAAAATTGAGCCAATGGCAGAGTTTCTTCTTATAGTTTCGTCGGGCAAAAGCGCAACCTGTCCACTGAAGCTGAATATAGATTACCATTTCATTCGAGCACTTTTTCTCAATTGTTGTGCCCAATTCCAAACCAAACCAAACCAAACCAAGTCTTATGTTCCAATAAATTGGGGTCGGCTACATGAATGGTTTTTTTTTTCCATTGAGCTCTGTCAAGAGCTATATGTGCCTCAATTGCACATTTTTACACGTCTATGGTTGGTTTTGTTTGACTGCACATAGCCTTAAAATTGAGCCATTGGCAGAGTTTCTTCTTATAGCTTGGTCGTGCTAAAAAGCGACCTACAGTTGCTCGCTCATCCACTGAAGCTGAATATAGATTATCATTCCATTCGAGAACAAGTTTTGGCTCACAAATTGATTCTTCAGTTTATTGGTTCTCCTAATCAGATTGCTGACATTTTTACTAAGGGCTTGCCTGTGTCTCAGTTTGCTTTTTTCAAGTCCAAACTCATGGTAGGCTCTCCTCCCATGAGTTTGATGGGGTGTTAAAGCAACTCCACTTGGGGGTGCATCAGCTGGGCAGTTGCCGATGTTGACCAAGTCATGCTAAGGGGCCTTCATTAGGCTTAATGTAACTTGATTTGAGTTGTGCTTTCATTTCTGTTTCATTACAAGTGTATTTTGTGTTTCCATTAAGTCGGTTTAATTAGGAGGGAAAGTTAGCTAATTGCCCAGCTCAGCAATCCATGTGATGTGCTGGTAATCCAATAGGATCATGAGTTTAGGTGCATGTCACATGACTCACATCCTTCTATAAACCAATATCCAAATATAACGGTCACTTTTTTCCTAATTGTTGTGCCCAATTCCAAACCAAACCAAACCGAGTCTTATGTATCAATCCATTGGGGTCGGCTACATGAATGTTTTTTTTTTCTTCTATTGAGCTCTGTCAAGGGATGTATGTGCCTTAATTGCTCATTTGGTGGTTGTTACTAATGCATTCCTTTGGTTACCACAATTTTCATAACTGGTAACCTTTCTTTCTTTCTTTCTTTTTTATGGAATATCCTATACCGCCCCCAATAATCAATAAGCATTCATGGAAAATAGAAGCCATGCTATTTAATTTAGCTGGCAACAGATGGCTATAAAACATTTGGAGTACTTCTCCTCGATTGGTAAACCTGTCTTTTTTCTGTGCTCAGGAGTAAAGATGGGCAATGAACAAGTATGGATTTACTGCAACCAACTATTTAACCTCTTCTGCCTTCTATTTCTTTGCCAAATCACTTGTTTGCATGCCCAACTGTGCACTCAAGAACAAAACTCTGCGCTGCTGCAACTTAAAGAAACCTTTTCCATCAATAATTTTGGGAGTTATGGTTCTACGTTTTGTGATGCTTCTTTTCCAAAGATGGAGTCTTGGAAAAACGATTCTGATTGTTGCACGTGGGATGGGGTCGATTGTGATGGAGAGACGGATCAAGTAATTGGACTCGACCTCAGCTGCAGCCTGCTCCAAGGCACCTTCCATCCTAATAGCAGTCTCTTCCTCTCTTTTCCTCACCTCCAAAATCTCAACCTCGCGGGCAATGACTTTCTCCTGTCTCACATCTCACCTGAATTCACTCGATTCTCCGAATTGACACACCTCAATCTCTCTGCCTGTTGGTTTTCGGGCGAAGTCCCACCAGGAATCTCCTTCCTAAACAAACTAGTGTCGCTCGATCTCTCTTACAATTTTGATTTGAGATTGGAAGAAGGCGGATTCGAGTTACTCATTAAAAATTTATCCAATATAATAGATCTTGATCTTGATGATGTAAACATGTCTTCTTCGGTGGTTCCAAATTCCTTGCTGAATTTGACTTCTTTAAGAGCCCTCCGTCTTAGCAACTCTGGATTATGTGGAAATTTCCCCGGCGAAATATTTCATTTACCTCATCTGCAAATGTTGAGTTTATGGGGAAATGAGGCACTCACGGGTTATTTACCCGATTTTATGAATTTGAGCTATCCTCTCCAGCAATTGTATCTCTTAGGCACTGGTTTTTCAGGAGTATTGCCTCACTCAGTTGCTGATCTGAAGTCCTTGGAGGTATTAGAGGTCTCTGGTTGCAAATTTCATGGATCCATTCCTACATCTCTCTAGAACCTAACACAAATTAACTTTTTGGGTCTCTCATCCAACAATTTCAGTGGTATCCTCCCATCTTCAATTTCAAACCTTGGAAATCTCGCTGAATTATACCTTCGGGATAATAATTTCAGTGGTATCCTCCCATCTTCAATTTCAAACCATAGTAATCTCGAGATTTTGGACCTTTCAGTAAATAATTTTAATGGTATCCTCCCATCTTCAATTTCAAACCTTAGTAATCTCGAAAGATTATTCCTTAACGATAATTATTTCACAGGTCCCCTCTTTTCATTGGTTGCAAACTTGTCAAAACATTTGATGTTGGATGTGTCAAACAATCGTCTCACTGGTCCTCTTCCTTCACAAGTAATTGCACCTCCAAATCTATTCCGTCTTAACATAGGACAAAACTTGATCAACGGTACAATCCCACCATGGGTCTTCGAATTACCCGCACTCGAGCACTTAAATCTCAGCCATAACAAACTGATTGGTCATACACTTGCGTTTCAGTCCACTTCGTTGTGGACTATTGATTTGAGCTATAACAACCTCCATGGTACCGTTCCAAATTCAACCTTTGAACTGCCAAACCTTACCGGCCTGATTCTTTCATCGAATAGCTTTTCTGGCACCATTCCTGAATCAAATAGATTCAGTGAAAATCTGGTTGTGCTTGAACTACGAAAAAGTAACTTCTCTGGCACTATTCATGATTCATTTACCATTAGGAATATCTTGAAAACTATCAGTTTTAATGGCAATCGATTTGAAGGGCCAATACCAGAGTCTCTAGGTAACTGTACAAACTTGGAAGTGCTCAATCTCGGAAAAAACAAGTTCTTCGACAAGTTCCCGCATTGGTTGGGAAGTTTACCAAACTTGCATGTCCTAATCTTGCAATCTAACAAATTGCATGGATCCATCCTGACTTCTCGTGCCAAATTTCCCTTCTCCATGTTGCGAGTTCTTGATTTATCGAACAATCATTTCACAGGTCTGTTGCCCATAAAGTACTTCAAAAGTTTCAAAGCAATGATGAATGTGGATGAAGTAAATTTTACTTTGGATTACATGCGAACTTATGGTAATTTTAC
The DNA here is from genome assembly GCA_036023075.1 of Gaultheria prostrata. Taxonomy (NCBI): domain Eukaryota; kingdom Viridiplantae; phylum Streptophyta; class Magnoliopsida; order Ericales; family Ericaceae; genus Gaultheria; species Gaultheria prostrata. The sequence goes on from JAXBDA010000949.1 coordinate 41,990, forward strand.
TTCAACATATTATGATTCTTTGACTATGGTAATCAAAGGATCGACCGCTGAAATGGACAAAATCCTTACAATTTTCACAGCCATTGATTTATCAAGAAATGAGTTCGACGGTGAGATTCCTGAGATCATTGGTGGGCTAAATTCAATCCGAGGAATCAACCTGTCACACAACAGCCTTACTGGTCATATACCAAAGTCACTTGGAAATTTGACAAAGCTTGAATGGTTAGACCTTTCATCAAACAAGCTCAGTGGGGAGATCCCTGAACAACTCACGAATTTAATCTCTCTCGGAACTCTCAACCTTTCGCAAAATCACCTAACAGGGCCTATACGACGAGGAAAACAATTCGACACATTTGCGAATGATTCTTACATTGACAACTTAGCATTATGTGGGCCTCCATTGTCAACTACATGCGGGTATCCTAAGGCAGCACAGCCACCACCCTTAACGTTTGGAAAAGAGGAAGATTCAGAGCCTGGGAGTGGATTTTGTTGGGAAGTCATATTGCCAGGGTATGGATTTGGACTGGTAATTGGACTTGTCATGGGCTATCTTATGTTCTCTTTCGGAAAACCCAAATGGCTTGTGAAGATGGTTGAAGGTGTAGGAAACAGAAATGAAAAGAGGCTGAAAAGCAATGCTCGAAGACGTCGAGGCAGAAGAAATTAGCAAAATGCAAATGGTACTGTTGGATGGTAACTGGTAAGTGTTACAAATTACAATGTCTTTCATCATCTTATGTTCTCTTACATTTCACTAGTTGTCTAGAAGCGTATATCTGCTTGCTTTATTTTTAAATTTTTCTGTTTAAAGAGTTCAAATTTTGCAGGTATTGTGGGGAGGCATGAAACTCATGTAGGAGGTGGATCTGGTGGGAGATTGGAATAAAACAAATTCAGAAGCTTCATTCTTATGCTGATTTCAGTTCTTAACTACTTCGTTTCTTTACAAACTATCTTACTTATGTACTCCTTAAATCTTTTTGTATCCCCTTCTGGCCTTTCCGGTCTTGGAACGAACAAGAGAGATAACACATCTACTGCTTAACTGCTTTCTGTTTCAGAATAAATGGATTCAAGCAGTACATGTTGGAAAAATATGGTTAGTGTAATTTTATTTATGGGAAATGATTTCCACACTCCCCTTTTATCCCCACACACTCCCTTTTTGTCTTTATTCAACCTGAAATTACCAAATTACCCTTACTTCAAGAGTCACTTTTTTTCATATGAAGGGCAATTTGGTAATTTCAGGTTGAATAAAGACAAAAAGGGAGTGTGTGGGGATAAAAGGGGGGTGTGGAAATCATTTCCCTTTATTTATAAGTGAATTGAAAATTGTCTCCAAATTAAACCATTTGAAATGGTTGCAATTTGTTTGTCGTGTGTTTCAATTGCAACGTGCGGCATCAGAAGGGATATGATGTGTTGTTTCGGTTTAGACCATTTCTGACATGCAGTAGCATCATTTTTCCGGCACCACTCCAAATCGTCACCTTAACGGCTCAGATTATTTCAAGCAACTTCGAAAAATCTGCCCCCCTACTGCATTACTCCTCATATTGTTCTATAATTATTCATTTCGAGAGAGAGTACAATACTCAATTTTAAGAAATATTGGAGCAAAGTTAAATGTCTCGTATTTCCTCAAACTTAAATGTTGAGAAAGATTGGAACAAAGTTATCAGAAATTTGGGTTTGCAAAAAACGTTCATGCGTTACTTTGAGCAGCTAGAGTACGCTAAGGTGATAGCAGTTCAACTTTCAACGAAGTTTTGGGTCCACTTCAGGTTATTTTTCTATTTGTGCATTTTTGCATCCTTATAGCCAAAGTTTTACTTAGGTGCTAACGCCAAAACTGTTTTTTATTGTGTCAAACCTCCAGTGCATAAAAGGCTAGTAAAGAGGCTTGTATATTACAAGCCTTTTATGCATTGGAGGTTTGACACAATTAAAAACAGTTTTGGCATTATCATTTTCCCTTACTTAGTATCTCCTTGTCATTTTTCTATTGCCGTGTCCAGTTCTAGTCAAGGAAATCCTCAACGATGCCCATCTTCAAAAAGGAGTCTTGTGGACCAGAGACGGAGTCAAGATTTGAATCTGGAAGTAGCAAAATTAGCAAGAATCTATCGCTAATAACAAAATCTTTACATTTGATACCAAAAGAGGTATACATGTAATGAGGTTAGTCGTCCCTAACAGCCATGAGAAAAGTAAACATACTTGAAGATTAATTGTCATTAGCGTAGAACAAAAATAATTTAAAATGATCAACTAAAACAGAACTCGACATTCTTTTAGATCCTAAAAATTGTCTAACATTAATCTAAAGTGATTTCCTGTCCAATGTATGGAACCGATGTGTCCCAGAGAAAATCATCTTCCATTTTGTTCCCAGGCATCCCAGCCTAGTATTGACAATCTTCATGGCTCAGAATGATGGTTCTAAGGATGTGTGCACGGGTGTGTCCTCGAACGGGAAGACAGAAGAGATGTATGTACGTGTAGAAGGATGTGAGAATCTCTCATGTGTGAGCTAGTTCTAAAATAATTTTTCTAAAGCGAAAACAAACTGGGGGTGACACGTGCAACTCACCTATTTTGATAGTTCCGCCCATGTTATCGAGTATGGACCACTCAACAAACTTTTTTTCTACTGTTGTATAAAAGTTGTGAAACTATGCTTAGAGTGAGGGATTAGTGACTAATATTCCACTTGCCACGCTCTCGTGAGACTACTCGTTGGTTAAGACTCAGTGATTACCTGATATCTGATGGATGAGAAATAATGTCATGAAAAAAAAAAATCCAAGAAAGTCTGTTTGCACATAAATGAACCAAAGTATTTTCTGGCTTGATGATGGCTCCAACAACCTCGCCAAATTACCCTCTAGAAGAATTTCATTGCACCCAATGGTGGTAGCAAATTTCGGTGCTGCCATAGCTTCAGCGAATGCGGCTATTAGAGCATCTCCAAGCCACTCACCTATTTTTTTCATCAAATTTTACTTTTGATGACCTATGTGGCAATTTGATGCCTTATTTTTGTTGTTTTCAAAATTGTGATTCCAACCCACTCTACAAATACTTATCTATTTAAATTTCAAGTGATTATTGTTTTACAAATACCCACTCCTGAGATCTCATTTGAGCTAAAAAATTGGTTTTTAATTATAGTAAATAATTTGATGACTCACTTTATTTTATGAGGGAGGGAGAGTCACCAATTTTTGTGTTCTCTTTTGATGTGTGGGTTGAAGCAGTGTTTTTCAATATTACTCATCAAAAAACTTAAAATTTGATATTTGATGAGTGGGTTGGAGATGCTCTTAGGAGCCTTACCCAAATGCAGGTATCGGGAACCTTATCCTGTTATCCACCACACTTGGTTACGACTCTACCGAATTTCCCCACAGGTTGGAACGTCTGCCAAAACTTCATGTTCTAATCTTGCAATCTAAACAAGTTTCATGTACCCCTACCAACTTGCAAGACCAAATTTCCCTTCTCCGACTTGCGAGCAGTTGATATTGCGGACTACTATTTTATTGGTCTTGCCAAATAATATTTCAAAAACTTTTAGGCTACGATGAATTTGGGAGAAAAAAACATTTAGGATTGCAGTACATGTTAAAGAATACATATGGGATACAGACCTTTAGGGCAAATTCCTTATCAAACAAGAACCTATATACTTCTCAAAAATTTGAAAAACTCGCGGTGCTTTGGTTTATGGTAGACCACCTAAAAGCAAGTAACAACAACCCACGTTTTTTTCCGAAAAGATACAAACATAAGATCCTCGATAACCTCAATAAGCAAACCAAAACAAACATAAGATCCTTGCTATGTGCCCAGTTCTCGGTGAACAGTAGAAATTTACCTTGTGTTACTAAAACTTATCAACCACAATAAAATCATCAAACTCCCAGCAAAAGTTAAAGATGAACCATTCAGCAGTGGTATGCCAGCAACCTTGCAAGAAAATGGGTGGCACTAACAATTTGAAATCTTGTCTTGTTACTCATGAAGAGAGGAACGACTGAAATTCAAACTAAAAAAAAAAAAAGTAGTATCTTTAACATGAATAAAACAAAATAAAAAAATTAACTGAAATTGCGAGCTACTTAGCACTGTAATGAGACTGCAAGTGCAGTTTTCTATAAAGTACCATTTAGAAAAGAGAAGTCCCCTTCCCGTTCTTATCTCCACCAATTTCGAAGTATTTGCACCTAAGCCAAACTAAACCAAGCCTTATGTCCTAATCAATTGGGGTCGGCTACATGCTCCATTGACCTCTGCAAAAAAAAAAAAATGGTTTTCTGATCAATTAAAACAAGATTTATAGAGCAAATAATCCTTCAGTTCCAAAAATGGAGTAAATAAGCCCTGAAAATTGAAGAACTAACCTTGATTGGGTGCTGGGATACACGTTTGCAGCCCTGGCATTGCAGCATCAGCACAATCTTTTTTGTAGTTTTAGCCTAAAACAAAAAAGACGGCAGTCAAGAGTCTGCGAAGTTGACCTAAATTTTCTACTCACTGCATACCCTTCAAAACGCAAGATATTTATATACCACATGGAAGAAAGAGGATGAAAGGAAATGGTTCTTACCTCGCTGGGGAAAACAGGCTTAGTTTGCCCACCATACCCTGATTGTTTCCGATCGTAACGGCGTTTGCCTTGCGCAGCCAAACTATCTTTCCCTTTTTTGTATTGTGTTACCTCATGCAAGGTGTGCTTTCGGCATTCCTTCGACTTGCAGTATGTCTTCTTTGTCCTTGGATCATTCACCTGTACAAACACACCACACCTGGTCAAAGCACAATATTCGTGATCTTATACAAAACTTTCATCTCCAGGACATAAAGTATACCAAAAACTACAGCTAACCAATCCGATAAAGAATATTGAAAGGGCAATCTGGCAAGAGCATGATCATCATGTATCACTAACAAGAAACTATTTTTCCCATTCCCGCTTCTACCAATGGTTCCATGATTTCAAAGATCAAGGAAGGAAATACGAGAATGAGATGATAATTCACAAGGGAGTGGCACTGCATCAGGCATGTTTTGTTAAATAAAACCAAGGATATGCTTGGGAATAACAAGAACCTCATATTTACAACTGCCACCAGCTGAGTTTATACCAATGTTTGATAACTTTTGTTTTTCTTTTTCCTTTCCTTTTTCTTTTTGATACTCTACGTTTGATAACTTGGAGAGTGGATTTCCCTAAACAATATTCGATTTCAAATTCATGTTGTTTGAATACAGTACCTTCCAATAAACCATTTCACACTTCCCTTCTTGTCATTGGATGCAAATTCGACAAAACTTGTGATCTTAGATTTTTCTAAAAATAGTCTCTCTGGTCCTCTTCCTTCACAAGTAATTGTACCTCCAAATCTACTCATTTTGGACATAATTAAGCCAGAACTTGATCACGCATCTTGGCTCTTCGAATTACACGCACTCAGGTACTTAAATCTCAGGTAACCAAATTGATTGGCCATACACTCGAGTTTCAATCCGCTTCGATGGATATTATTGATTTGAGCAATAACGACCTACGTCGTACTGTTCCAAATTCAACCTTTGAAATCCAAGTCCTTGGCCACCCCATTCTTCTTCAAATTAATTTTCTGGAACCATTCCTGAATCAAATATTTCTATTGAAAATCTCACTGTGCTTGAACTACAGAAGAATAACTTCTCTGGCACGATTCATGATTCATTTACCATGAGAGATTGCTTGAAAACTATCATTCTTAACGATAATGGGTTTGAAGGGCCAATACCCAAATCTCTGGTTTACTAACAAATCTGGAACTGCCAGATCTCGGACACAACAAACTCTTTGACAAATTCCAGCATTGGTTGGAAAATTTACCAAACTTGAGGTTCCTAATCTTGCAATCTAACAAATTCCATGGGTCCATCTCGACTTCCAAGACCAAATTTCACTAGTCCATTGCCCGTGAAGTACTTCAAAAGTTCTCAAAGCAATGATGAATGTGGATTAAGTGCATTTTGATATATTTGGAATACATGGAAACTTATGCTTTGCGTCGAGTTATTTTGATTCTTTGGCTATATTGATGAAGGGATAGAATGTTGAAATGAAAAAAATCCTTCAAATTTTCTTTGCCGTTGATTTATCAAGAAACAAGTTTGAGGGTCAGATTCCTGAGATCATCAGTGTGCTAAATTCGATTTGAGAACTCAACTTATCACACAACAGCCTTACAGATTATATACCAAAGTCACTTTGTAATTTTTTTTGGCAGTTTAGCATGTGTTTCTTCAAGGTACTAGTCTCATTCCCATTCAACCATTTATACAATGTTTTACACGATCAGGTTTCAGTTGCCCTTTCCTAGTTACTTGATGAAAATAATTCCACACTTAAAAGTTGGTTTTCCTTTGGATTTAGGAAACAATTACCTAAATATCATCATCATCATCATTGTCGGCGTCGGCGTCGGCGTTGGCGTCGGCGTCGGCGTTGGCGTCGGCGTCGGCATCGGCATCGGCATCGGCATTCGCATTCGCATCGGCATCGGCGTCGTCATCGTCATCATCATCAGATAAATCGATTTCTGGCTCAGACATAACATCTGCATCACTCTCTATGGACTCATCCTCAGTACTTAGGGTGCTAGCAGTAGCATGTTCTTCAGGTATATCGATTTCTGGCTCAGAAATAACATCAGCATCACTCTCCATGGGCTCATCCTCAGTACTTAGGGTGGTAGCAGTAGTATGTTCTGCCTCTCCGGTGTTTGACATCTAACAGCAAATAGGAGACAAAATCAAAATCAAATTTTGGAATACTCAAATCATGTTAGTAATCAGATAGAGCATGGAAATGAAATAGAAGTGCATTTATCCCTCAACCGAAGAGCAAGAATAACATTTCGAACACATGGAGATGAAATAGATGGATCGATTCCGAGAACTATATATGTATGGTTGATCGGAGGAGAGAGAGAGAGAGAGAGAACTACATGGGTTGATCGGAGGAGTGGTCACCACCGGATCAAGAGAACCAGATAGAGAGAGAGAGAGAGAGGTGCCTGATAGGTCAAAAATATAATTTATAAAACGTGGAGTTAACAACTACTCTGTAGAATAGCGATTAATACCGAGATCATCCTCAGAGATTAAAAAGGTAAGTCACTGCAGTTTCAATTGATTTATAATTTAATTCGAAAATAAAGTGGATGATTGGATTTGAATTGATTGAACTAATGATTAAGCTAAAATTAACTAGAAAGCGGTTAAAATTTTAAAAAAAGTGAAAGAAGAGACTAGGGTTACCGATTCAACCTCCCCTTATAATACAATTGTGCGAAATCTAGGGTTCTATTCAACTAATAACCAGACCACCATAGGGTAGCAAATCCTATCGATAATCCCCAAAAAATATTCTCAAGACTCGTAATCCGTATAAACTATCCCAACACGGTCTCACCGGACTTAACGGGCGGCACGACCTGTCTCACGTCGTACAATCTATCTCAGAAACTATCCTAAAGCATTGAACACCATTGTATGACGGTATTTAATATCGCGATTATTAACACCATAAGAAAATTGGAAAAATAAGAACTTTCATAAAAATTATGAATCATCGGACACATACAATCAAAAGTTGAATATAAAACCCTAGAAATCTTAAAAACTATATTACTTGGAGAGACATCCTCGTTACCCTAGTCAAATAGTTTAGCCGCTCATGGAGTTGGAACAAATAAACATGAAACCAGTAAACTCCATTGCAACAGATTTAAAAGGCTTACGGGAAAAATAGAAAGTATTAATGCCCAAGCCTGCTCGTGTTGTTCCTGCGATGCGTCGTCCAAACAGCACGACCCAAGTGCCGCAGCTTCGTGATCCTTTTTTTTGCGTGGAAAAATTGATGTCCAAAAACAAAACCCTTCGTTCCTTTTTATACACCACTGACCGACTTCCCTTTTACAATGCTGATCCCCCAATTGTCTATGGCAGCTCCACGTTTTTAACTTGCAGCCCAATTCTCATTCTCTTCCTTAAAAGTGTAATTCGTGGGGCCCTCTTGTATCTAATCGAATAATTCCTTTTGAATTTAGACTACCTAATTATATATGCCCAATAAGAGCTGCCCTTAAAATCTCCGTGCAAAATCTAATTTCCTCTAAATTAATTCAATCAACGCCCTTAACTTCTCAATTTATCTTCGCGTGCCAACCACTTGCTCCACGGATTGGGGGATGGTGCTGTCCCTCAAGGGACAACATGCATGCTGACCCAATCCGAGCCGTCCATGCTCGGCGATTAACGGCCCAAATTTGTTTGGATCTAAACAGATCTGCACCGTCCATTACCGAACTAATCTGGGCCGTTGATCGCCGAGCACGGACAGCTAGGATGGGGTCAGCATGCATGATGTCCCTTGAGGGACAGCACGGCCCCCGGGTCCCTTGCACCACAAGCCTGAAACAAGAAAAAAGCAAGTATCAAACTCCAAGTAATAAATTAAACGGGCGTAACAATAATAAATTAGGGGCCGTAAATGGGCACATTTATGCCCCTATCACCTATCTTCAAGGTCCCAACACTAATAATTTGTAGGTTCAAATTTTGCATATGTTCTGGAGAAGGCATGAAACTTTCCTACTTTTGTGGATCTGGTGGGAGATGGGAATAAAACAAAGTGAGAAGCTTCATTCTTAGGGTGATATCAGTTCACAGCTTTTTTTTTTTTTTTGAAAGGTAAAAAGTTTCATTAATCTTGAAGATGTTACAAGACCAAAAGGAGCAAGGAAACAACATCAAAAGCTCGAGGAGCATTTATCAGTCCAATCCGAGACCTAAACAACGATTGGCAAGAGACCAATCACGGACACCCATGGGACAAAGCCCACCTAAAAAGGCCGAACTGTCTTTACAAACTTTCCTATTTATGTACTCCTTGAACCTTGTTGTATCCCCTTCCGACCTTTCCGGTCTTGGAACGAACAAGAGAAATAACACATCTACTGCTTAACTGCTTTCTAGTTTCAGAAAAATCTGCCCCCTTACTGCCTTACTCCTCATATTATTCTACAATTATTCCTTTCGAGAGAGAGTTCAATACTCAATTTTGGTTCAACAGACTTGTAGATTGTAGTGTTACTTCTATAAAGTGATATCGTTGTATCCTGAAAGACGGACGCTGTTAAACTCGTAGCATTGTAATGAGGGCAAAATCCGTCTTAAAGAGATTGTGTCAAACACAAGCTTCGATCAAATTCATCGTAACGTTTTTGTTTCAATTTTCAATTTCGTTCTTCCTGTTTCAGAAACTTCTTTAGCGTGAATTCTGCAACCTGAAAATTTATTTTATCTTTCCGTAGATTATTTTGTGCGTAATTCCATACAGATTGCCTGAGAGTGTATGCCACTTATTTTCAAATGGAATTCTTCTGTGGGCAAAATAATTATGGCCCCTAGGCGGTGATGGACCTATGGCTAGCGTCGGGCCTAGGTATGCTATTAGGATCGAACAAAAGAAAATGCGAACATAGATGGTTGACGACCCTTAATTAGGAATAGCCAATATGCTCCTCAAAGAATCTTTATCTCTTTCAGATACAGCAGGCCAAAGGTCAGGGAAACCATGGAATTCCACCAAAGCCACATTAAGAGATTTTTACGTCTAGGTCTAGGAAAGAGATACCTAACTACCACTAAGGTAAGTCATTTTTTTTAATTACCATTAAGGTAAGTCACTCTCTTTGTGCTTTAGATTTAGGGTGCACTTTCCTATTATAGGGTTTTAGTTGTTTAGGCACTTTCATAGGGTACCTTAGGATTTTAGGCACTTGCATAGGGGTACTCTAGAGTTTAGGTTTAGGCACTTTCATAGGGTAGCCTAAGGTTTAGGTTTAGGGTGAACTTTCCTATTATAGGATGTTAGTGGCTTAGACACTTTCAAAGGGTACCATAGGATTTTAGGCAATTTCATAGGGTACCATAGGATTTAGGTTTAAACACTTTTATAGGGCACCCTAGGGTTTAAGTTTTAGGGTGCACTTTCCTATTATATGATTTTAGTGGTTTAGGCACTTACATTTGGTACCCTAGGATTTGAGGCACTTTCATAGGGCATCCTACATTTAGGTTGAGGCACTTTTATAATGCACTTGTGTGTGTGTATGTGTGTGTGTGTGTGTGTGTGGTGGGGGGAGGGGGATAGAGTTGAGTGAGAGAGAGACGGAATAGAGTAAAATTAACCTGGACGGTGCTTTTGAAAAACGGGGTGGAGTTGGGCATACACCCATATTCATTTTTGTACTGGCCGGTAATTGGCCCCCACATTAATCAGAGTACAGGAGGCCAGCTGGGAGTGGGAGACATGTTTTTTAGATTAGTGTCCATTAAAACAAATGTAAACGATATTTTATTAATTTATGGCCTCCAAAAAGGTAGTCTGGATTTTTAACATGTGTTTCCTCAATTTTAATTTCATAAATTGACAAACACAGAAGGAAATTAAAAACCTTAAGGGATTAACATGAAAGATATGGGCATGTGCATCGCAAGTGCTTTTTTACTAGTAGTTTGAAAACTATCAACCTTAACGACGATGGATTTGAAGGGGTGGTCTCAAAGACATTGGTTAAGCAAGTTTTCGACCGAATAATTTCAAATGTGAGATTCCTGATATCATTGGTAGGCTAAATTCTACAACAACAACAATAACAGAATCCATCTAGTCCTCAATCATTGGGGGTATGGGTGGGGACGATTGGAGACAGACCTAACCTTTGGCAATATGCACAAAGTGGCTGCTCTCAGAGTACCACTGAAAAAGTGGCCCCCTAAACCTCCAAGAACCGAGGAGCTACAGGGATCCGAACTCAATTTATCTTATAACCACCTTAACGAGAGAATCTATAAAGTATTAAATTTATGACAATTTCTTTCTAAAAGTTCACTAAAGATAAAAATTATACAAAAACCTGTGTTAAATTATTTTCTTCTCTACCGAATTTTTTGCAAAAAAATTAATTTCATTGGTCCAGACAAATCAATAGTAACTGACAATTTAATGCGCAACTAACAAGCTATTAAAAAAATTAAAATATTTTAATAATAAAGTTTGGCCAAATTGATCTTTATTTGATAAGAATGTCCTCTCACCACAAGAAACGGACTTTTCTCTCGTCTAATTCCCAGCATTTTATTGAAACTCAATTTATATTGTCCATATTCCAATTCGGTAATGGAACGACATAGTTTTCTCAATTCTGAATCCCAAACATTCAATCTAGGAACAGGAAGGCCATTAGAAGTTTAGGTGTCACATTTTTCGACATATTTTGGATCAAAGTCTTGCATGCTAAATTCATTTGAATATGAAGGGCTTATCATTGAGAACTGGAAGAACCATCCGTGAACCCATGACTCCAATAGGTCTTCGGTTCATCATGTACAACAGTTTTGTTTTTGGAATTTGTTTATTTTTATTGATTTTTACATCAAACGCAGTATTTTAGTAACTCGAAGCAATATCAGCTAACAGGAAGGGCATTAGAAGATAATTAGATTGTCACATCCTTCCTTGCATCAATATCCAAATATATGACATGCACTTTAATTTTTTGCAATTGAGGTGCTACTCATCAATTGCCTGTAAAACGAACAGGATTGAACTCTGTTCTTCTAAAGGACAATGCTAGCTCCAAGCCTTATGTCTCTCAAAATAACTTCCAGATGATCCAAAGCATTGTTTGGTGAAGTTACGAATAAGGGTGTATGATAAACCCCTAAATAGTTACGCATTTTTTTCGTTAGTAATGCATTTTTTTGTATTAATTATGGAATTTTTGGTGTACTTGCTTATGCATTCTTTTACCATGATATTTGTGTCTGGTAATCAATAAGAGCATCTCCAATGGTTGAGTTATGCTACAGGGATCGAACATAGGAAAATGCAAACGTAGAAATACACTATGCACCTATGGATTGCTTCAAGTAGATAGAGTACACTAAGATGATTATATTTCAAGTACCAGCGAAATTTTTGGTTAAAATCTGGTTAGCTGTCAATATGTGTGCACTTAAGCATCCAAATTAGGTAAAGCTTTGCTTAGTTATATCTTACTGACTTTATACTATTGATTTGTCCAACACTCAGCTAGGAAATCTCAACAGAAGCCGGAACTTAAAACGGCGTCATGAAGCAGATCAGTCAGAGACAAGATATGAATTTGAAAGTGGCAAAATTAGAAGAAATGAACCATTAATAACAAAATATCTATACTGGATACACAAACAGATACATATGTTCGAAGGTTAAGTATCCTCTATCCCGGGCCAAAACATAGGAGATAAACCAAACCACCACCAAAACTAGCTACAAACAACTAGATATAAACCTAAGGCCCTAGCTCTTCCAAACAAAAAGGAAGACACATTCCAATTCTGATAGAGCCTAGCATTTTCACTAGAATAAGCACACTTATCCCAACAACAAACCCTTTCTCTAATATTAGCTACAACGACAGAAACAACAACTTTAGGCAGGGCTGCAAGACTCCTGGGTGAACATCCTAGCATTTCTCTCAGTAGCTTGAAAAGAGAGGCTCTAAAGCTCTTCCCGTGGCAATACTGACTGGCCCAAAGCAATCTCAAAGTCCAAATCCCCAGGGCTCATGAAGACCAAATGGTCCTTGAAAAGATGCAATAAAAAAAGAGGTGAGCACAACACAGGAGGGAATCATATTCAAACTCCATTCCCTGAGCTAATCTCTTGCAGCAAGCTAGCCAAGGCTATTCACGTAGGGACACTCCTGTGAAACCACACTACTAAACACCAAGGCTTTATCTGACCACCATTCCTAATTGCGTTCCAAGTCGACTGGGTAGAGTATTGTGTATAAGGAGAAGGGATGCAAAGAATCTCATCCTCATTTTGAGGGTTGGGCAGAAAACCAGCAGGAGTAGCAACAACAATTTGCCTGGTAACTCTGTTTCAACCTTTGCACATAAAGACCTCCGTAACTTGTACACCATAGCCTCACCAAACAAAGGCTTTTCTTCCATTACCAACTATGTGCTTGATTAAAGAAAAAGAAAGCCGGTATGGCTCGGGACTGATGAGAAAAGCGAGAGAAACTCTGGAGAACCCTAGCCACCATAGATGTCTTCCCTTTCTTCCATCGCTCTGAGCTTGCACACCTCTCCTCTCTCATCTTCTCCTTACACTCGCTTCTCCTCTCTCGTCTTTTCTTTTTCTCAACTTCTGAGCCCTTTCCTCCACCATTTTGACCCCTCTTTCGCTTTTCCCCCTTTCTACCAAAATCATCCTCTACCTACCAAATCCCTGCTGAAATCTCATCTTAGCAGTTGGTATCTGCCTCTTTCGTCCAAGAGAAATTCGAATTTCAAGGGTTTCGTTCACATGGGGATTGACACCTGATTCCAGGCGAAGTCCAGTTTGGTCTTCTTTTTCTGGGTTCTTCCTTCATTTGCTTCTGTGTTTCGTGGATGTTTTGTGGTTGGCATGTGCTCTAATGTTGCCATGTCGAATCATCCAACTTTGTTTGTGGATTATCTTCCTGAGGATGTCGGAAAGCTTTGGTTTAGAAATCTTTTTTCGAAAATTGGAGTGGTGAAAGACTCCTTCGTTCCAGCCAAAAGGAGTGAGAGTTCAGGGTGCAATTTTGGCTTTGTGAGATTTGCTAGAATTCAAGATGCTGAGATTGCCATTTCAAAGTTGAATGGAGTATAGGTTGAGAATAGGAGATTACTAGTGAAATTCGCGAGTTTTGCTAAAAAGGATATTCAGTCTCATCCATTATGGGATAAGAGTTCTTCACAGGGTTGCCTTCAATTTGATCCTGCTTCTTCGGGTCATCGGAACAATGCCCAAAGATCTTATGCTCAGGCGGTCAAGCAGAAGGCTGGTATTGATCCTATTCAATTGGAAGTAAAGTCTAGAGTTACCATCTATGTTAAACCCCAAGGTATGGATTGGCTTTCTAGGAGTGCTGTAGCGAAATTAAAATCTCCTGCCACCATTGAGAATGTTTTGAATACTCTTAAATGCGCTAATTGTGAGGATATTCAGGTTAGATCCTTAGGCGGTCTTTTTATGATTATCACTTTTGGTGATAAGGCAGAGAGGGATAAAAAGGTGGCCACTATTGCCTCTTCCAATTGGTTTGATGTGTTGAAGCCATGGAATGGTGAAGCAGCAAGTCACTCAAGATTGGTATGGATTAACTGCAGAGGTATGCCTTTGAATGCGTGGTTTAGTAATACTTTCAAACAAATAGGTGAATTATGGGGTGAGTTCTTGGCTTTGGACGATAATACTCATTACGAAAACTCCTTTGAGGTTGGTAGAATGATGATTTTAATAGAGAAAGAATCTAGAATTGATGAGTGGATCAATATCCGGGTGTGCGGCAAAATTTATGAAGTTAAAGTGTGGGAAGTAGAATGTGAGGAGCCCTTTAGTGAAGAGCCAAAATCTGCAACCAAGACTGATTTAGATCCCCTTCCTCATAATGCTTTGCATCTTCAACCTTCGTCGCAGTGCAGTGAGAAAAAGGGTGTCGTTGATATGAAGGGAGGAAGTGAGGACAGTGAGAGCCGCGCTCTTATGGAGAAGGGTTTGCAAAATTATGGATGCCCTCTTTCCGTTAAGGCTATAACCAGATCTTGTGGGTTAGTGGAGGCTAATGAGGGAAGTAATGAGTTTATATCAAATTCACTTCATGGTTTAGACTCGCTTGTGGGTCTAGAATCGCTAGTGGTGGAGTCAATTGCTCAACGCCTCAACCCTTTCATGGTCGGATTGATTATGAAGTTGACAATAACTCTCACAAGTTGGTAGAGGAATTAGAAGTTGTAAAAGAGTCTCGTGATGTTGACTGTGAGATTGTGGAAGAATCAATGGAGGAGGTGGATGATGATGATTGCACATCCTTAGATCTTGTCTCAGCTGATCCTCTTATTAAGTATATGGAGCTAAAACGTCATAAGAAGAAAAACCGCATCAAACAAGGAGTTCGCAGGAAATCCATTCCCTTTGGGAGATATAACCCTTTGAAAGCATCTCTTTTTTCGAAGACGTTCAACTTGGACAAATTAAATAACAATTCGAGAAGGGTTAAGCTGGGATTGAAAAATGTTAGAGGAAACGGTCAGTCTCTTCCCTTGCCTTTGTCTCAAGAGGAAGTTGGTAGCCTCAAGAAAAGGGTGGAGGAAGAAATCTTAGCCGCAAAAGCTACCGAGAAAATTCTTGAGGTTAACCTTCTTCCGAGAGATGAAGCGATCTTCAAGGAATTGATTGAAGCGGATATCAAAAGAACTCTCGCTTTGGCTTAGTTTTGGAAGGTCTCTTTTGAGTGTGCAGTTCCTTTCGTTTTCTGATGGGGGATTGCGGTGATGTCTTGGCGTGGCAAGCGTTGCATTTGGTTTTTGGGTGTGTCACCTCATTGGTAATGGTTTGTTTTGGGCTGGCGCGGGCATCCTTTTTGGGGCTGTTGTATGGCTTTTTGGTGGTTTTTTGGTTTTGGAGCTTTTGGTTGCTTTTCTTGTGGTCTTTTATTTTGGTTGTGTTTTTTCTCCTTTCTTTTCTTTCATCCAATCTCGGTTGGATGTCCTCTCCCCCTTCCCCTCCTCGATGTACCCTTATCGAGCTTCATCTATATACATTCTTCTTTTGATAAAAAAAAACTACGTGCTTGATTAAGGGTTGGCCCAAAGATGTTAGTTGGAACAATTTCCTAATGTTCCAAGAGGAATCACTAGGCTGATCCATATGCCACAGATTATTGGGCTTGATGTACATAAACATGTACCCCCTTTTGCCAATAGTCACACACACCATTTTTAGACCCAAGTCCTCCTATTCCTTTCCTTTTTTTGTTTTTGGCCAAAAGCAAGATAGAGGAGATTTCATTTTCAGGACAATACCAGAAGCACAAAATGCTTTTTTGGCCATATAGCTTTTGAACACACAGCTGGCCACTTGTTTTTTATGTAATTTGGTTTCCATACTCGTAACTCCATAGTCTTTTCCCATTTTCACGCTTTACAATCAATTCAATCCCTTATCGAATAAACACCTGCACATATGAAATTCTTCATACGATCTAACATCCTCAACCTATAAAAATTCCACAAATTCTCTGTCCTAAGAAGTCAATATGCAGTACAATCCATTTATTTTTTCCTTTAAACAAGTAGCTTTCCTACAACCACCTATTTACCCTCTTCTTCTTTCTAATCTCCGTTCTCCAAATCACTAGTTCGCATGCCAAACTCTAGCTAGTGGTTCCCTATGGCAAATATGAAGGGTCGAAGAGCCTTGACACACGAAGAGATGCACCCTGCTTTATTTAGGTGCAATGTTTATTTCAAAGGAGCCATATAATTTAACCTAAGCTGCAACTTGTATTCATAAGCAGTGCAAGATTTATTTTTCCCAAAACAAAACGTTGGATAAAATAGCACAATTGCAACTCAGTCATCCCCTGAGGTGCAAAATTTATTTCAAAAGGAGCCATGCAGTTTCACTTAGGGTATAACACACTAGAGGGTATGTGGGTCCATTCAAATTTCGGTTCCATGTATGTGCAATTATAATTTTCCGTTTCATGCTAGAGGTGATTCCAGAAAACCTCACCATCATTCCATGATATGATGCCCCATTTCCCACTGATACGCAATGACCTCATATCCTTCCAAATCATTTACGCAATGACCCTGTCATTTCTCACTTAATAGATCCGCTGTACACATGCATTCTTTGAAAGTGTTTGTTTTGAGGATAAACTGCTTTTCTTTAGCAGTCTATCAGCGTTTTAAGAGTCATGCAAGTCTTCCTTTTCTTTCTTCATTGCCCAATTGGTAGCCACAAGATTCCTCAGTCAATTCCGAAGTTAGCTTTTGGAATCTCTTTGTATTCAATTGTTGCTTGCGGAATGGGGTGTATTGTGACATAGAGATGGGTCAAGTAAGCGGACTCGACTGAGGCTACAGCTGAGTCCAAGACACCATACATATATATCCATCCCAATAGCAGCATATCTTCCACAATTTTCATGTCATTGTCTCCCATCTTTTCTTAATTTACTCGGTTTACCAAATTGACGCACTTTACACGGTTAACAAAAGTGACGCCCCTCAACCACTCTTTGACTAGGTTTTCCTCCAACCCAATACAAGACACCATGCAATTTCATGCATTTGACTGGGTTCAAACCTCATTAACTACAATTTACAATACTAAATTTCGAGGAGACTAGCCTCATAGAAAACTTAACCATGATAACAGAACTTAAGTGGCGTTAGACCTAACTAAATCACTGAATTATTTGCTTTGAGACTAAAGTGTTTTGTTTGGCAGTGCCATCAGCATATTAAGAGTCAAGTCCTCCTTTTCCTTTTCTATTGGCCAATTGGTAACTACAAGATTCATAAAGCAAGGTAGACAGACGAGCATTTACATGTGATAAAAAAAAAAAAAAAAAAAGTAGACGGCGATTTCGTTGGCGTTTTTTCGCCGGTGTGCCATTGTAAAAACCATCCAATGACCAAGACTTAGCTTATGCATTCTTTTGGTCACCCAAATTTTTGTAATGGCAATCAATAACAGCATCTCCAATGGCGGGGTTACGCTATCCGGATCGAAATAGGAAAATGCAAACGCAGATGGTTGAATGAATCGTATTTCCTCAAACTTAAAAGGTAAGAAAGATTGGAACAAAATTGTCTGATTTTTTATTTTATTTTTTTGGTCAAAACACATTTATATATGGATTGCTTCAAGTAGCCAGAGTACACTAAGATGATCATATTTCAAGTTTCAGCAATGTTTTGAGTTAAAGTCTGGTTATCTATGTGCACTTATTACCAAGGCCGGCTCATGGCATAAGCCAATGAAGCCACCGCTTCGGGCCCTAAAAAATGTGAAAAAATGGGGGGCCCAAAAATGTAGGCTTCCTATATAATGCAAACTTAATTAGTACATTTGCAGCTAAAAGTGTGAGCAGAGTAATGCTCAAATGATCGATTTAGGAATATTGTAATTGTTATTTATTTTTTGATGACTATATGTTTAAATTTGTGTAATGATAAATATTTTATAATGGTTTTTTATGAACAATGTGTTCAAAAAATTTATTAAGTAATGGATTTGGGGTTGCTGTTGTGCAGCCTCATGCACAGCAGGTACGCATCCTAATTAGCTAAAGTTTTGCTTAGCTATCTTACTGTCCAACACGGGCTAGAAAAACTCAACAAAAGCCCAAACTTAAAATGGCTTCTTGTGAAGCGGAGTCAAAGTCAAGATATGAATTTAGATCAAAAGTCTTGCATGCCCAAGTCATCTAAATATGAAGGGCTTATCATCCAAGACAATTGGAAGAACCATCCAATGACCAAGACTTAGCATTTCCCCACAGGTCTTCAATTCATCAAGTACTATACATTTTTTTGAATTTTTTCCCTTTTATTGGTTTTACATCAAACGCAGTATTTTAGTAATTCGAAGGAATATCAGCTAACTGTAAGGTCGTTGGAAGAATAGGTGTCACGTCCTTCCATACATCACGGACTTAATTGACCGTAGGACGAACAAGATTGAACTTGGTTCTTCTAAAAGACAACGATTCAAGCATTATCCGATACCGTAATTAATAAGCATCGAGGGAAAATAGAAGCCTATAAAACATTTTGAGTACTTCTCCTCGACTGGTAAACTCGTCTTCTTTCTGAGCTCAAGAGGAAAGATGGGCTATGAACAAGTATGGGTATGGCTTTCCTACAACCAACTATTTAACCTCTTCTTCTTTCTGATACTTTGCCAAGTCACTTGTTTTCATACCCAACTCTGCACCCAAGAACAGAACTCTGCGCTGCTGCAACTTAAGAGAAGCTTTTCCTTGATTAAATCCGCTTCTTCATATTGTGATGATGAGGGAATCACTTCTTTTCCAAAGATGGAGTCTTGGAAAAAAGATTCTGATTGTTGCACGTGGGATGGGGGTACATTGTGACAGAGACGGGTCAAGTAATTGGACTCGACCTCAGCTGCAGCTGGCTCAAAGGCACCATCCATCCTAATAGCAGTCTCTTCCTCTCCTTTCCTCACCTCCAAAAACTCAACCTTTCTCACAATGACTTTTCCATGTCTCACATCTCAATTGAATTCACTCGGTTCACTGAATTGACACACCTCCATCTCTTTGACTGTGGTTTTTCAGGCAAAGTCCCACTAGGATTCTCCTTCCTAAACAAACTAGTGTCGCTTGATCTCTCTTTTAATAATGGTTTGAGATTGGAAGAAGGCGGGTTCAAGTTACTCATTCAAAATTTGTCCAAGATAAGAAATCTTGATCTTAGCAATGTAAACATGTCTTCTTCGGTGGTTCCAAATTCCTTGCTCAATTTGACATCTTTAAGATACCTTTGTCTCCACTCCTCTGGATTACATGGAAAACTCCCTAGCGAAATATTAATTCAAATACCTCATCTACAGGGGTTGGATTTAGGGAACAATGATGCTCTCACGGGTGACTTACCCGATTTCATGAATTTGAGCTATCCTCTCCAGTTCGTAGATCTCTCGTACACAGGTTTTTCTGGAGTATTGCCTGATTCAGTTGCTAATCTGAAGACCTTGAAGGTATTATATCTCAATAATTGCAAATTCCATGGTTCCATTCATACTTCTCTCGGAAACTTTACACAAATCAGTTGGTTAGACCTCTCACACAACAACTTCAGTGGTATCCTCCCATCTTCAATTTCAAACCTTACACAAATCATTAAATTGGACCTTTCATTCAATCATTTCAGTGGTATCCTCCCATCTTCAATTTCAAACCTTAGAAATCTTAGATATTTGTACCTTGCACATAATCACTTCACAGGTCCCTTCTTTTCATGGGATGCAAACTTGACAAAACTTGAGTTCATAGATGTGTCAAGCAACCGTCTCAGTGGTCCGCTTCCTTCACTAGTAATTGTACCTCCAAATTTAGCTGCTTTGCGCATAAGCCAAAACTTGATCAACGGTACAATCCCATCTTGGGTCTTTGAATTACCCGCACTCAGGGGCTTAGATCTTAGCTACAACAAACTGGCTGGTCACACACTTGAGTTTCAGTCTGCTTCGGTGCGGAGTATTGATTTGTGCCATAACAACCTACATGGTACTGTTCCAAATTCAACCTTTGAACTCCGAAACCTTACCTACCTGATTCTTTCTGAAAATAGGTTTTCTGGCACCATTCCTGAATCAAATAGATTCAGTGACCATCTAATTGTGCTCCACCTGCAGAAAAATAACTTTTATGGCATCATTCATGATTCATTTACAAGGGGAAATAGTTTGGAAACTATCAACCTTAACAGAAATGGATTTGAAGGGCCAGTTCCTAGATCTTTAATCCATTGTAGTGACCTCAAAGTGCTGGATCTTGGAAACAACAAATTCCATGACAAATTTCCACATTGGTTGGAACATCTACCAAAGCTGCATATTCTAATCTTGCGATCAAATAGATTCCATGGACCCATGCTAACTTTCAAGCCCAAATTTCCTTTTCCGAGCTTGCGAGTTATTGATATGTCAGACAATTATTTAACGGGTTCACTGCCAGAAGAATATTTCAGAAATTTTCAGGCTATGGTTAATGTGGACGAAAGACATTTAGGATTTGCAGTACATGGCGAGTGATCCGAAAGATTATTATTACTATTCTTTGAATATGGTAATCAAAGGATCATTCTTGGACGAAAAGGTCCTTACGTACTTCATAGCCATTGATTTATCAAAAAACCAATTCGAAGGTAAGATTCCAGAGATCGTTGGAATGCTAAATTCACTCCGAGGACTGAATTTATCATACAACAGGCTTACAGGGAAGATACCAACATCACTTGGGAATTTGACAAAGCTCAAGTAGTTAGATCTCTCATCAAACACGCTTATTGGAGAGATCCCTCAACATCTAGTGAACTTGATATGGCTTCAAGTTCTAAACCTTTCGCATAATCAACTAGAAGGAAGTATACCTCGAAGCAAGCAATTTGACGCATTTTCAAATGATTCTTACCTCGATAACTTGGCATTATGTGGACCTCCATTGTCAAATAAATGCAGCGATTCTGCGTCACACGAACCACCAGCCTCTTTTTTCCAACAAGAAGAGGGTTCTGAATCTTCAAGCGGATTCGATTGGGAAGTTATATTGCCTGGTTATGGATTGGGACTGCTATTTGGACTTGTCCTGGGATATCTGATGTTCTCCTTTGGGAAACCTCAAAGGCTTGTGAAGATGATTGAAGGTGTGGGAAACAGAACAGGGGAGAGGGTAAGAAGGCATGTTCGGAGAAACGGAGGAAAAACAAATTAGCAAATGCAATTGGTGATCCATGGTAAGTACTACAAATAGCTTCAGCATTTCTGTGCATGCATGATTATCAGTCAAACATGGTTGTTACATATGGTTGGTATATGGCTTTTTTTTAGAGTCTTTGCCCGTAATAAAGTTTAAACTGATTTATGTCCATTCTTGTGTATGCAAGGGACACACTGGGAAATTACATGAGAAGAAGGTCAAGGAAGCAATAAGTCATGAGTAGTGGCAATTCAACTTTAGTTGTTAAATTTTAGTTTTTGATGTTAGATACATGTTGGAGGTTTGAACATTGTTATATCATTTGGCATTAATTGTCTCTGTAGTATTGTAATAAACGTCTCAGTTTGTTCGTCATGGAAATTAAGTAATCTGCAAATATATTTTCTTCTTTGTTTTTTGAAGCTTTGGGTATGAGTCGTATGACCCACAAATCATTTCCTAAGAAAGTTACTTTCATTAAGAAACTAACTGGAAGGATCAAAGGGATGATCTACTAACTGAAGTAGGGTGTGCTGCCAATTCAAACAGCAGTTTCTTGAGGCCTAATTTCCTTCCAACCATCCTCAGACCGTGTGGGTGATCACAGTTGAACTTGGAGAAGGGTCAGTGTTAACTTTAGATAAAATTGCACTTACTATTTTAAGCTTGTGGAACTTAAGGCCAGAACGAGTGGCGGGTGCTTTGCCAACTTGATAATTGTTCATACATAACGTTCCAAGCCGTGAACATTGTGCAGATCGTGTGTCTTTTGTGTCTGTGTTGTGTCATGCACATGCCTAGTCGGGTCTTGTGAAGGTAAAAATAAAATATCAAAACAAAAGTTGTCAATCTATTAGTTGTCATGTCATATCGTGCACATACCTAGTCGGGCCTTGTCAAGGAAGCAATATGTCATGAGTAGCGGCAATTCAACTTTAGTCGTTACATTTTAATTTTTGATGTTAGATACAATTTGGAGATTTGAACGTTGTTATAATATTTGACAGTAAATGTGACTGTAGTAGTGTAATAAATGTCTCAGTTAACAGAGATACAACCTAGGACTAGGAGGCACCAACTGGTGTTGCATGGCATGTATTACAAATAGCTGTCCGCATTTCTGTGCATGCATGATTATCGGTAAAACTTGCTTGTTGTTGGTAATGGTTGGTGTATGGCTTTTCTTTAGAATTTTTACAATAAAGTCTACTATATAATTTCCCATTTTCAAAATGTTAGTACTGCTGAAATTGATTTATTTCCTCCATATGTTGTCAAGGTACTTGTGAACAGGTCAAGGTAGCTACAATTTGACTTTAGTCTTGAGACTCTTGACATTTAGCTCTTAATATTAGATACAATTTGGAGGTTTTGAGGTTTTGATAATATGGAGATTAAACGTCAGCGAAGCACTACAAAAAAATTCTTAGTTTGTTCGTCATGGATATTAAGCAAATTGCAAATGTTATTTTTTTCAAGGTTGAGTTATAACTCACCAAGCATTGTTTTAGGAAGTTACACTCATTAAGAAACTAACGTAAAAGGTCAAGGGGATGAACTACTCACAAAAGGCGGTGCTGCCACTTCAAACGGCAGTGTTTTCAGGCCTAATCCGGACCCCCATCCCAAACTGAACCTCCTTATACCCTGAGTGGGTGATCTAAGCCAAACTCAATTGACCGCAAGGTGACCTTTATGGATGCAGAGAGGCCTTATATTTGCAATCAAATGCTGTATCTGTGATTAGTTCGTTACTCGATGTTCATTGTGTGAATTCCAATCATTCATGCCTTCAAATGGTCCACAGTGTTTATCAAAATGTCGTAGAAACCAAAACAATGGTGTGTTTGAACTACAGGATGACTTGTTGATGCCTTCCTTTTGTGGAACTTGGCTGAAATTGGCTGACAATGATGCAATTGGCTGAGTTTCATCTTGTTTGTATAACCTATAGTCGTAAAGTCCTCACTTCTCACAACGATATGCCCGCTTGGTTATACAAACCAAAAACATGGAGTCACTGAAGGTGGGTCTAGGGAGACTGGCCTCTTTGTCCTCACCTTTACTTCTTTTGTTACCGTTCTTACATATCTAGTCTTATTTCTATCCGACATCCGAGGTTCCATGTTCTTTCACGCTGGGCGACCACCCCGACCACCTCTATGCTAGAAATGTCTTTGTAAAGCAAAGGTGGGGTCTACGACACGTATAAGTATTTTCCCCTCATATAGTGCAGTTGTCTTGTTTAAGCTATTAGTGAAAATTACGACTTTTGAGAGTCATTTTCTGATTCACTTATAAGTATTTTCCTTTTTCAGTTTTCGTTTTTGGAAGGCAGAAAATATTAAAATAGAACGTGATGACAAAAATCCAAGAAGACAATATGTTCAGAAGATCCGCCATGGCCTGGCAAAACTACAGAAAACCAGAGAGTG